>JAMPIV010006921.1:0-149983 GCA_024509875.1 Oreohelix idahoensis | reverse complement strand
GTGTTTTGAAGGTTTGTGGGGGGGGTTGTTTTTTGGGTATGTTTGTTATGGTTTTTATTTTGTTAGTTTGGGAAGGTGGGGGGGGATTAGTTGGTTTTTTAAATTGTTGGTTTAGGGTTATGTTGTGGTTTTGTGTTTTTGGTAAAAGGGTGGATTGGGGATGGTTTTGTTGTTGGGTGGGGAGGTGTAGAGTATAATGATGAAGGGGAGGTTAGGTGTGGGAGATGTGGGAAGGTTTAAGATTGGAGGGTATTATTGGGGGGGGATGGGTATGGGGTATAATGAGAGGATATGGTAGGGTATGGTGAAGGGGGGATGTTAGGTAATAGGGGGGGTGAGGAGGTGAGGGGTTGGGGGAATTTGTGGTTAATTAGGATTAGGAGTGATGGGGGATGGGTGGGGGAGAAAGAATTGTGGTGTGAAGTGGGGTGAGTGGGGTGGTGTTTGTGGTGGGTGGTTTGTTGAGTGGAGTGGTGGTGATGGTGGTAGGTGTAATAAGGTTTGTGGTGGTGGTGTGTTATATAAGTAGTTATGTTAGTGGTTGTGTGTTGGTGTTAGTGGTGGGTGGTTGGTGGGTTTTGTGGGTTTTGAGATCAAAGTGTGAGGTTATTTTGTTTGTTTGGTGGTTTAGTGGGGTTGGGGGGGTTTGGTTGTTTTTTTGTTATGTTTGTTTGTTCTTGGGAGTGGGTGTTGGGATTTAAGGGTTGTGGGATGTGTGGTTGGGACTATTAAATGGGGGGTCAGGATGATGTGTGCGGGGATCGGCGGGGTGGAGAGGAGGGTAGTTTTAGGAGGATTTCGGCGCCTTGTGAAAGCTTCTTTAAGCTGAATGTTCAAAGCAAAGTCCAGTTGGGCCATATATGCCTGGTGGGTGTCTTGTTAGAGGTCAAAGCCTCTATAATATCAGTGTTAATCAAATTCTTATGATTCAGAGGTAGTAAATGTAGATTTATTCGGTACTGTGCACCTTGTTACTGGTTCATAATTCTGATGATTAATCATGTAGGACTCTGGGTACGACTTTTAAGTAAATCGTTTCTTGGTATGGCATAATCTTTCCAGGAAATCATGTTAAGTGATCAATTTGATTATGATGTTACAAATTGTTTTGGTATCAAGGCCTTTCTCGATTTTGGAATTGGCTATTTTTCATCTAAACTCTGAGTTGTAGTGACATAGATTGGTTGGTGGGGGGCTTATTAGGGGATGATGGGAAGGGGATTGTTTAAGTCGGTTTTTCTGGTGGGATGGAGTTGAGGTGGCGTGCGAGTAGGTATTTGTTAGTGGTTATAGGTCGAATTGTTTTTTGGCATCGTCATGGTCAGTGGTAAGGTAAGGGGGAGTTTTTTTTGGTATCCAAGGAATTGGCCATACATGGTTGGTTTTCGAGTTAGGGGCGGGTGGGAATCATGATAGGTTGGATCTATATGATTGCGGATGCTACTGGTGGTGTTGAAAAGCATGAGTTTTATTCAACGGTTTTTTTTATTTATCTTAACAATTGGTCTTAGGATTGATTGTTTCATTTTTTAATTATAGAGTGCAGTTATTGGTGTGTGAAGTGTATTAGTTGAGGAAAAACTAAAGTTTAGGTACAGACATACAAGACCCACCCCCCCCTCTGTATTTATATCTTCCCCAAAACAGGTTGTTTGTAAATGATCAAACTGAAACAATATTGGTACAGAGAATCCTCGCGGTGGAACATTTGTACCATTTGATGGCCCAAGGACTAAGCATTTTAACACCTCTTGTCAGGTTTTTTGACAGGGATGTCGAATCTCTGGAAATATGTAGAAACAAAAAGTAAGTAAAATAAAACTTATAACCATGTGATACTTTAAACTTGAGACAGAGAAGTTTAGAGGAAAAGCATTATATTTATTTTCAAAGGGTAAACAATTTAAATAATTTAACAAATAAATTCCATAAGAAATAACATATTCTTCATTATATTTTTTAAACTTTTTGAAGGTTTTAGAAAAAATTATAAAAGGGATTAAAACACAAGTTCACCTTAATTCTTTGTTAAGATACTAGTTGTTTTTATATTGTTAAAACTTGTACTAGATGTGCCTTTATGTTTTCATAATTAAAAGACATTTAATAATAATGTGGAGTTTGATTGCACATGTTAAAGTAGTGAACACTTATATGCTGCTGCAACTTTAAAATGTCTCAGTGAAATTTTGATAAAAAGCCTTGTTTTCAACCAAACCCAACATTTCCATTTCGAGACCACTTGAATAAACCACGCGTCTTCTTATAATTCTAATGTTCTTCAGAATCCTAAGGGTCGTCTTTTTTATTGGTCATGTTTGCGCCCTAATATAACCGACTAGGTTCGAAAGCGCGAAAGCGGCTCTGCCAAAACGAAGGTCAAACGTTTTTACAATTTTTTAAAAAAACGTACTGCAGGGATTCGCAATGATAGGTTGCAAAAATGGGTCCTCTGAGAACCAAACCCAAGAGCACAAAAAGACGGAAGGTATTATACACACAGCCTCGCGTGCCAGCTCCGCCGAACAACCACACCCAGTAGTTATAACAAAAACCATAAACACCACCTGAGAGAAAAGCCGGAAACCTCAGTCTCTAGAAACACCAAGATATGAAGGTGAATGAGTACGAGGACAAAACTCCTTCAACACAGAGACCGGCACAAGAAGGAAGACAAAATGGAGCAGAACAAAAGACGTCACCTCACAGGCTAGCTGCTGATGACGATGAACTATATATTCATCAGAAACTAAACGAGTATTAGACCAGAAGAATAAGATATAACGGAGACCATTTACGGACGCCACTATACAGAATTGGCGTGAAGACGGAGACGAGTTCATTAGTCTCTCTCCAACGATTAATAAAGACAGCACATATTAAGACCACGCTCCACTTCCAATATCCAGGACATCTAGGTGATACGCAGGAACTCAATGGAGAGAACAACCAAGTGTCCCACGGTGATAAGAAAGACGAATCATGAGCAGACAGAAGAGGCACAGGGACAGGGTAAACGGTGCGCACTATAAAGTACAAGCTAGACACAGGCCAGAGTCTGGTGGCAGATGGGATGGAAAATATTTTTGCCCGCTCAGGACCAAACTACAGAACCCAGTCTCAGTCACAAGAAAAACTGGAACTCAAGACCGCAATTAAAAAAATTACGCAGTTGTCCCTGGAGGAGAGGAAGCCAACCCTTCAGGGCACTCCCAAGACCCGACAAAGTAATCAATGGTCCTGGAGAAATGGAGTAGGCAAAAGGAGGAACATAATATAGTATTCAGAAAGGCACCAACAGGGCGTGACAAACTTGCCCTGAATGTTGATACAGTAAAAGAGTAAATCGATGATGAGATCTCGCTGCTGGTAGTCGAGGGGCTTACGCTACTATAGGAATTGTCAGCCTAACCACACCGGCATCAAAAATCCAAGAGCAGAAACTCTACATTGAAAACCAAGAAAGTGTATGTCATCAAAGAGATAGACACCAAGCTTGTGTCAGAGACGCCAGAGTGTCCCTCAGTCTTGGCATTCCAGGCCGAAAAAACCCTCTGTACAGAAAAAAAAATTCTACACACGCCGAAAAGGCTTAAAGTCCTGGAACAAAGAAGAGGACACCAGACTGATAATTGTGACTGTACAAGGGTAAAAACCAGTTTCCGGAAAGGCATTCACTATCCAGAATAGACCCACGAAGAACACATGCCTCCATCACCGCCTGTGATGCAAGTGTTCAAGTGCCCAGGGATTTTTTCCCTCTTCCTCACACAAAAAATACGTGCAGAAAAAGAAAGAGACGGTTTTGTGAAGTGATGCTGTGCGGGCAGCAACCGGAATTATCAAAGACGTGCCCCACAAGGCAAATAAAAGAGTCCTCGACTACCAAGCGTCCAAACACTAAGGATAGAAAATGTACAAGAGAGACTGCATCTCGGAATTCACAGAGCCACGATTACCGTGGTGTGTTATCTACCGAATACCAAAACAAATATGGCAAACAATTTACAATGGGCCATTGGAAAGGGGGTATCTCGTACCAAAGAGGCAAAAAACAGACTGAAGGCAAGATAACTCTAGGCAATAGACGCTCCAAGAACATGCCTAAGGTAAACAGGTCAGGGTCAGCTAATCGGACTGTAGGTTGAGAGATCTGACAAACAACAACTTGCAACAAGGAGAGAGTAGAAAACCTCGTCCAGCAAAACAAAAAAAAGAACCTCTGCAACTGCCATGATTTGAAGGAATGGCACTCCGTCCCTGAATTAGCTCGGAAACGCGCGAAACAACAATTCAATAAACGTCATGAAAAATAATGCACACAAGGACATGAAAAGGAATTCCAGCAGCAGGTTGTGAAGAAGATGTCAGGAAGCTGATATGAACTGAACGAGGGAATACGAAGAACTACTGAAAAAGAATAGAGACAGAAAGAATGACCATGGAAGCTAAACTAACATCCAAACACAAAAGAACAACTAAAAACGAACGACCACTCAGAGCTCGAAGAAGTCATCGAGGCTAAACGCTAGAATAAGCTATTTTCCCTCACACTAATTATAGAAAAAGCGCTATCGCAGAATACATGAGATGTGAAGAAATGGAAAGGACACAAGGAGAACCCAGAAACTAGGAGTACAAAAACACACAATAAAAAACCACACACAGCCAGATTAGTAGTGGCACAGGTTATGAAATTACAACTAATAGGACATGCTACGCCTATACGAACAGAGAAAATATCACATGAAGGATGAGGAATGCAATAGCTAGTGGTACTTTTTAGGACCAGAATCCCCCTATTTCAGGGGACTAACAAACCCGTGCCAACATTCGAAGAAACCTAAACACACAATCTACCCCTCAATTCCTACTAACACAATTTTCAAGGACTGAAACAGGGTCATATAACAACAATATAGATACTGACGATAAATGAATGATGATTACAATTGTGTTTGTACTCGCAGATGCGCGCAGTAGAAAAGTGTTCAATCATCGGCGCCAAATAGCCCACTTCGAGACATCTTTTTTACAACACAGTTGTTTGCTTACATTGAGTATTTTCTTCTGTACTACCCTGGGGGGCCAGAAGTGACTTGATGAAAGTATTGCCGTTCCCAGACTCTACATTTATAAAGGTATAGAGGATCGTGTGTTCGTCCTCAGTCGAGAGGAAGTATTTATGATTGAATTTTTAGTCAGAAACGCACTGTGGTCCTAATCATGTCATCAATTCCACGATGAATCCCTGGTAGTGGTGATTGGATTCCTAGCCTTCTTTCTCGGAAAAACGACGAAACAGAATAGTAGGGTTGTTTTTGTTTTTCCGAGTTGCATGTTGCTACACCGTTAAAAATTCTCCTGGCAATTGGAATTCGTTTAATGAGTAGGTCGGTACACCTTTACGGCCCTTAGCTGTAGCAGAAATTTTCAAAATTAGGATAATCCTCATCCGATAAATAAAATAGAAGTTATCTATAGATGTGATAGATTACCGCTGCAAGAAGCCCAAATTAGAACAGTCCCAACTAAGATGGTTTGGCCATTTCCTGTCTGGCAGAAGATGGGAGTAAGATCGGCTACCACGACAGCATGGGGAAAACAAAGAGCCAGGGATCCAGACCTCCATGACGACCCAGAGTCCGCTGGGAGGACAACATTAGAGACAATCTTATTGAAGGACCGAGGACCAAGAATGGAACCAGGCCAAGGAAGAAGACAGCTGAAGTGAGAATGGTCTGGCGCTCGAGCTCTCTTCCAATACCTCTACACCTCACGGTAGAAGAGGGGAACGACCTAAGTAAGTAAGTATGATATCCTGTAAATACGCAGACACATTTGTGTTTTTCCTCTTCTCCTCTAATTCTCGCCTGTGCTTTGGAGGTTCGATGCCACTGTGACTTGATATCCACCTTGAGATCTAAGGGGAGGTATGATAGGAAGCAACTGATGGAGTTTGTCCGTGTGCAGTGAAGAATTGGTCCCATATTTAAAAACCAAACGACACAAAACTCTTTTCTTATTCCTAACCTGTGTAGGGTGTATAAGGAGGTTAGCCATAGATAAACGCCGTGTTATCCTGTAAGCTGCTTCCAGTCCAGTCCTCGGTCCTTCAGTCATTGTCTAATGTTGTCCTCCCAGCAAACTATGTGTCGTCCTGAAGATCTGGATCCCTGGCTAGATTGTCTTCCCATATTGTGTCGTGGCAGCCGTTCTTCTCCAACACTACAGACGTGAGACCCAAAAACAGTAACTAGGACTGTTCTACTCGCTTTGAACGACCAGTGCTATTGTAAATAACACAGACAAACAAATTGTGACAGAAGGAAGAGAAACAGCAGCTAGAGAAAAACACTATCATTCGTAATTGAAGTTTTTGGTTTACTGGATGCTACGACAACATTTTACTTTGTAACTTTCGTAATTTACTGGTGGTCCCCTCCAAACACCAAGAGATGTTTAAACCGTCAGCTAATAAACTTATTGAATCTAAGATACAGTGTATGTTCTCTGACTTGTTGTATAAGTTTGATTCTCGACTTACCTGAGATTTAGAACAGTAGCCCATATTCAATACGGTGACATGGCTGCATACAAGCAGATTATTTGTTTCTCTGGAACTGAGAAATGGATCAAATCCTAAGCTCTACAAATTCCACGCCCACAAAGCCACAGTTAATTTAATAAATAGTACGTAACACCTATTAATAGCATAGACTAACGTACAGGAATGATGAGATTTTTAAGTCCTGTAGAGCAAGGGGCTCCCAGCCTAATGGGACAGTTGTGCCGTACCACATGGGGATACGAGAAAGCATTCTCATATGGTTACACATACTATTTAGTAAATAACTATAGAATGGGCCAAAAACGTCTGGATGATATAGGAAGGGCCAAACGACTGGAAATATAGGATGGGGCCAAACGTCTGGAAATATAGGATGGGGGCCAAACGCTCTCTGGAAATATAGGTATGGCCCAAACGTCTGGAAAATATAGGCAATTTGCCTTATCTAAATTTATTCGCCTTTTTGTAACTTAATGTAAATAAATTGTTGTCTGTGCCAGATGATGGATTCGACATTTTGCAGCAGATTAAACGCACAAAGATTGTTCAATGTACACAAGACAGGGATCCCTGACATAGACAATAGCAGCCGAATTCTCTAAGAATGTGTACATAGAATTTTTATTTTGGGACTTGGACCACTGTAAATAATTCAAGTGAAAGCAATTATTCCAAAAGTAGTAGTGTTTCAAGTGAGAAACAAAGTTGGTGGAATGTAAGAGTAAAATTAATTCAAGTGAAATATTTCCAAAAGTAGATAGTGTTAGTGAGAAACAAAGTTTGTGGAATGTAAGAGTAAATAATTCAAGTGAAATATTCCAAAAGTAGTAGTGTTAGTGAGAAAACAAATTGTGGAATGTAAGAGTAAATAATTCACAGTTGAAATATTCCAAAAGTAGTAGTGGTTTGTAGTGAGAACAAAGTTGTGGAATGTAAGAGTAAATAAATTCAACTATAAATATTCCTAAAGTTTAGTAAGTGTTAGTGAGAATAAACAAAGTAGAGTGGAATGTAAGAGTAAATAATTCAAACTAAAATTATTCCAAAAGTAGTAGTGTTAGTGAGAAAAACTAAGTTTTTGGGAATGTAAGAGTAAATAATTCAACTAAAATATTCCAAAAGTGTAGTAGTGTTAGTGATACATCAAAAGTTGTGGAATTGTAAGAGAGTAAATAATTAATCTAAAATATTCAAAAAGTAGGTAGTGTTAGTGATAAACTAAAGTGGTGGAATTGGAAGACTGTAAAAAAATAATTCAACATAAAATATTCCCAAAAGTTTGTAGTTGTTAGTGAGAAACTAAGTGGTGGAATGTAAGAGTGTTAAAATAATTCAACTAAAATATTCCAAAAGTAATATTGTTAGTGAGAAACTAAGTGTGAATGGAAGAGTAAATAATTCAGCTAAAAATATTTCAAAAGTAGTAAGTGTTAGTGAGCAAACTAAAGTGGTGGAATGGAAGAGAACGACCAGATTCTTATTAGAGATATCCGAAGCAACGATTATAGTATTATATACTAAAAAACGTTATTATGAAACCTCAAATATAATGTTTTCTTTATTGGACGTCGTTACATTAATTAACCCGTTGTGACGTTAGTCAATGTTTATTCGTTGCATTTGTTTCTGCCCACAATCACATAGTTAAATAAATTATTCACTAAATGACCTTCAATATAGTCAACATCTATTGAATCATGGACATCCAACAGATAGATATTCCCACACAACTAATTTTCTTAAAGAAAGTGTGTGACCAGTAAAGATAGAGGGCTGAACTTTTCAAACATACAAAACAAAAATTCATCACAGGCAGTTATTAAAATTTACGAGTTTTTATTCCCCCGCATCAGTTTAGAGGAAAAAAAAAAAAAAAAAAAAAAAAATAATTTAAAAAACACAGGCTTTTAATGCACTAAAAAGCCACATATAATTTTTGAAGGTGTTTATAGCTTGCAGTCACAAAATGTAACATCAAATTGTAACGAGATGGTATTTATAGTTGTTGTTGTCTTGATGACAGTCGATGATAGTTCAATAAAGAATAATAAACTACACGATAAACAACAGCCTCAGAAATGAGCACTAGTGTATGATAGCACAAAAGATAGACGTTAAAGACTCCTGGTCCGGTGGTAATAAGAAGATCAAGAGCTTAGAGTGTTTTCTCGTAATAACTATTTTATGCTTTAAATAACAATGAAATTCAAATTGAACTCAATTGTAACTTTATGAAATTAACAAAATCCAAGTTACAATTAAAAATCAATTTATTTAGGATTCTCTTTTCTTGAAATAGAAAGAAATGCTATATGAATATGAATTTTCTATTTACACCATATCCGCAGAAATCACAGAGATATTAAAGTGGTTACTTTACTGAATTGCGGTGTCTCTGCTTTTCTGATAAAACGTTAACCATTCTTTTTCTTCATATGACTCGACTCTTCACACATAAATTGATCGAATGTTCTGTTTCTGCACTTAACTGAGTGCTCCTTGAATGATTGTTGACAATGTTGGTGAGCTCCACACGACTAATAGACTCGGCTGATCTTCCCATGTAGTAGGGATACCAGCACAACCAGGTACACCAGCTGTAGTGCTCCGTGTTGCTATGCAGGATAACACTGGGGTTCTCACTTCTGGCTTACGTCTATATGTATGACCGAAACCTGAAAACAAAACAAAGACTGTGGCTAGCCTCTTTCCAAGAGTTCCCCTAGCCTAATGTATTGTTGTTCCGTGTCATCAGTAATGCATATGTATGAATGCGCACATGTGTTTCTGGTTACATTGTTAGTTGTACAGATGTCTACTTGCAAACAAAAAATTCAAATGATATGATTACAATGTACATTATATTACATCATTCATTTTCATCACATTATGTTACATAGTCCATTCTTCCACCTGCTATCTTTCCATCCAAGCAGAATGATCCTGGCATATATTGTTTATGGTTATCAAAAGATTGAGAACCCCTGGCCTACTTTGTGCCCATAGGACAGTCAAATAAATTTGGGGTCATTGGTACCAATGGGTTGAGAACCACTGGGATATAGTCTCCCATGCTGCCATAAACCTGTAGGGGTGTCCTTGCGGCCAGGACTTAAGAACCACTGATTTACATGGTTGCTACTTGAGCATTACATCCATATGAGTGGGTTACTGGTCTCAACCTTGAGAACCATTGGCTATCAGTCAGATTATTACGTTCATAACAATGGCTACTGAGCTGTTGCCCATCGGTACATAGTGCTATGTTAAAGTTATAAGCAATTATATAACCTGATAGGATAATCATAGAGCAGGATACATTCATATAAACACATTAAAACAGGACAAGGATAGTTCAGAAATCAGTTCAGGATCGTTTCACACCATGATTGTTCAATGAAGTGACATATTTAAATTTATTATGCATTAACAAAATAGGTACAGTAGCCCTACTCACCCTCTGGTCTTTTTCGGAAATACCAACAGGACTACTTCTGGCAAAGGCAGGCCAGCACAAATACTCAATGATGAAGGGATACTTGACTAGCTCTTTCCTTTTGTCCTCTGCGTTCTTTCAGTTCGTGTGTGTCCTTTCACTTCCAACTACCAGCGTATTTATACGCTTGGTCAGCCATCTTGCGAGAATCCGTGACTCCGCGCTGATTGGCTATGCCTTCAAGCAACTTCGGTAGAAAATGTTTCTCGTATTTCACTTCGGGTAGGTCATCTGTGTTAGTTTTCAAACAGATAACTTAGTGGTTCTCATTTCCTATCGCCTCTTGAGATATCTCGTTTTAATCGGACAACATGTGGCTTTCCTTCCATATCAATGTTTCCAAGATCCGTCTGTCCTTCGTTTTTCTATGAAATTAAAACCCACACGTTTCACCATTTCCCGAACTGGTTGACCCACTTACGTGATCATATTCCCAGAATTATAAAAGACATTGTCTTTCTGGCTATACTCACACCTGGGTCTACTCTTCCTCTATGACTCGGTGAAGTAGAATTGCCGTCTGTCAGTCCGTTGGTTTTTAAGGAATTATTTACTGCGTGGTCCGAACACAGATTTGCTCCCTATCTGATTGTTGTGCCTAGACGATCTCCGTGTAGCAAGCTCTCGTTTCATTGGTCGAGCTATTAGCATTACACATGTTTCGACGGAGTTCTTTGTTTTGATTACCTAGATATCGAATCTCAATCGCATTATGCGACAAAATGGACAAAAAGCTTGGGGCGCTGACTCTACATGAAATTAACTTCTGCTTTATACTTCATTAGACACTTTTGGATAAAATATTTTAAAAACAGCCTTAAGAATAGAGAACCTGTGACACTTGGTCGTTCTCGTTTTATATACAAGCTATCATGTTCATCCATATTTCGTTTTGCTCAGTGTGACAGAGAATTATGAAAATAGATTTCATATATCTACATTTTCTTCCACCTGCTTCTTTATTAGTTATGCACGTTCGGTTAACGTAAAACCCTCCAACACTTAGTTATCTGTCTCTTTCTTAATTTTTGCCACGCCTTATTTTTTTCTTTTCTCTACTGTCTTACAGATAGACGGAACGCTTAGAGAGGGGATGGGGTCATAGATTTGTTGAGAAAAGGGGCGACTACTCAAAAAGTCGTACTTTTGGCTCAGGGGGAGATAAGCTTATGAAGAGAACTCTAGAGCGTTTAGTCTATAGGACGTACTTTTTGTTAGTATTTGGTCAGGGTGAATTAATCTGAAACCAAGGGCAGATAATCACAATTATCTTACCCCTACCTCCGTTTGTTCGGAACGTAATCAGATATGGTAGGCGTCGCCAGATCAAAGGACCGTTCGCTGGTTGCCAGAGTCAGCAAGCGGCAATGGTGTCAATTTTTCCTCTGATTCAGAATTCGTGCGAAGAAAATCTCTAAATCTGGGCGAAGGTGTTATATGTAACAAGTACCGTCGATTTTTTATTTATTTTATATATATATGTGTGTGTGTATATATATATATATATATATACATATATATATATATATATACATATATATATATATATATATATATATAAAGATTTCCTTTTCTCCATGTATAAATATATACAGCCAGCCCGCAGTAGTGGCGAAAAAAACAAAAACACTAACATTTCCCGACTACCGACCACATGTGTTGTGGGAAGATTTATCCTGAACAGATTTATATACCTGACATTCCGTTAAATATTGAAAATTTTCAAGCTAATGACACTGTGAACACTATAAAGCGTGAATATTTACCTTTCTGGACAAATTGAGGTGAAACGAACAGATTCAATCAAATAGTAACAAAGCAAGCGTTTTGCCCAAATCAGAGGATTAAATCAATTCCTTTGGGAAAACTGGGGCTTGCTTTGCCAAATAAAACCAACACTGGATCTGTGGCGCTTACTCGGGAGTTCTGTTCCAGACATGTTAATCAAACAAATTAGGTAAGGATGATTAAAAGTTGGCCACTTGTCTGTCAGAGCGAGCGGAAGAAGGAATGAATGATTCATATATTGTATAACCATTATACTCATTTTTGTTTATGCCTTTCCTTTTTTTCGTTTTTTTTCTAATACTGTCATTTCAGAATAGAATAACGTAGAAACACTGTTCTTTACAGTCAAATTCTATACCATAGTGCTAATTCTTTAGACCTTTTTTTGGGTTAATTAACTTCTTCTTGTGGGATTTTGTCTCAACAGGGGGGATAGTACTTATGGGCCTATTTTCTTAATTATTTCTGTAACCTATGATTTTTGTATGTTCTTCACTTGGTACTAAATTTTGTGAAGTTTTATATTTTTTTTTTTATGGTAAAATAAAATTTACTTAAAACTTAATTTATCGGTGCAGGTCAGCTCGTCCCAATATACCTACCCATTAATATAGTTTTTTCACGTTTGTGCGTCAAAATTGTCGTCACTTATCTGTGTGTGTGTTTGTGAGTGGTTCATATATATTAATATATCTAGAAAGTATATTGTCCGATCAACACATTTGTTTGTTGTAGAGATAGACTGCACTAGAGTACCTTCTCAAATCCAAGGACAGACTCTACCTTCATCAACTCACTAGTGAAAAATCTATCTGTTTACCTTATCTCGCACTGAGTCATCACCTTTGTCAGTTCTATTCAGACGGGACCTAAAATTGATCTTAAATACCTATCAAACATCTACGACACTCAGACGACTTGCAACCTTCTTTTCATATATGTCCTTCTACATTCCGTTCACCCTACGATTTGCTAGGCTTAGCAGAAGTGACAAACAGTCTTATCAATTCACGTGTTGACACACTAGCATTCAATTATCTTACCAAATACTGCATGCCTTGCACTGTCATCTACACCTAAACATACCTAGTTTCCTCCTGGAAGTAAAGGTGAAAGAATTATCACATTTCATCAATCCTGTTCGTTATAGTTCTATTCGAACGAGGCCACCTTTAACACAATAAATGTTTCGCTATGCGTCCAAATTTCCTGTGTATATTACGTCAACGCTGGTGCCGTAACTCGCAGCATTTGATTGATCAATACAATTTTACTGCGAGCATCGATTCTAAAGGTACACAATTTTCCTACAATTACAAATTGCTTTTTTCCATTTCAATTTGCGTGAGGAGTTATTTTGTTTTTGGCTGTTGAAAACTGTAAAGCTAGCTACAACGACAAATGGTTTTTTTTCCTCGTTGGACATGTAGTAACAGATTTGTCCATGCTAAAGTGTGCCCAGCCATTAATGACCAGGTGCTATGGGACAAGTCATGTTACTTGTATAATCTGTAATACCAGTCACGTGGTCAATTTATTGTGGATAATTCATAACATTTTCTCCATGCAACTCATAATGTTTATTTTCGTAGTGGTATTCTCATTTGTTTTTGTGTTTGTTATAACCAGTGTCATTAGTATGGCTTGGCCATGTCTGCAGTGTGAGAGAAGATTGGCTAACACGAAAAGCATGGGAAACTAAGAGCAAGGGATCCAGACCTCCAGGACGACCCAGACCCCTGGGAGGACAACATAAGACAATCTTTGAAGGACGGAGGAGTAGAATGGAACCAGACCAGGAGGAAGACAGACGATCGGATAAGATTGCGCTCTCTTCCAAAACTCTAAAGCTTACGATAGAAGATGAACGACTAAGTAAGTCATTAGTCTTGTATTTATGTTGTTTCATTTATCCTTTTCTTCTTCTCTAGGGCAATTTTTTTTTAAAGTGTCACGTTTCTTAGTCACTGTGGTGTGTTTAGTAATGGTCGACTTCGGCGTACTGTAATTCCCTTAAATTATTAATAGCTTCATTGTGTCTTACTTCTCGTATCACAAAAAGTGTTCATTGGATGCACATGTCGGCGTCGTAAACACTCATCTCCTTGTTACACTCTCACCTCCAATTACAACTAGAAAACTAACTATAATTAATTACTAAGAATGTAACCAGCAATAATAAAACAAACAAATGGAGAGTGGGATCGGAATCAGACTTGAACATGAAAGTGGGCATGGAGATAACCTCAACAGTTGGCACAGACCAGAAGGGATCGGCACGTGATAACTAGAGAACAATATTACGTAGGATGAGATAGGATGAAGGTTGTGACAATAGACACAATAAATGCAGAAAACAAAAGCAGTCCCACTGACTACCCATATTCATACATCGCTATATAATTATTTTAGTATACTATGTGATCTGAGATGTCAACGACTAAAATCCCACATGGTAAACTACGGTGGTCCGATATGGCTCACGAGAATAGCCATTATGTCTGATGACCTAAAATATATTTGATAAGTACACATGTAGGATTGACATAAATACGCGTTTGTTTAATAGACAACATCATACCAGAAATGACGGCTGGAGTCACTTACTGGAAGGCACAATAACTTAAAAATAACACCAACCACAGTGAAAAGACACAACCTGGAGGAATAATATAGAATAATGCATACATGTGGCTGGGAACCTCATCTTGTACCATTAATTGTTACAGAAACCACACATGCTTTAATGTAGGCTGCGTACAAGGTGGACCAGCTGTATTGGTGGATCCATGCTTTAGTATAGGCTGCCTACAAGGGGACCAGTTGTATTGGTGGATCCATGCTCCATAAGGAGATTTAGGGAAATGAATGAATCATATATAATCAGGAATTATCACACTTTACAAAAACACGTACTGATATAACCGACAGATTCAGGAATATGAATAAATAAATGATACAAAATGTCAAGGGATTTAATAACATTGCTCTGCAGTGATGGTCCAACAGTGGCCAAAGTTTAGAGTATCTACTGAGGGTCTTCAAAGGTTTCTACCTTTCGCTCAGTGTTACTCTTGGCAGAGATGTGAACTGAAGAATTGTGCATTAATAATAATGCGCCTCATAGGAATTTAAATAAATCAAGTACTACGGCTGATAGGATCCAGGTACGTGTAAACTTTTTATATTTCCTGACCTTCTATGAGTAAGGATTTTCCTCGTTCTGATGATCCCCCAACAGATTTAACTAAGTAAAGTATTACTCGAATAGCTCTGTTATAAGTATTTAAATGACTTAGATATACGGGTGTATTTCACTCAAAATGACTCAATCAATGTCGTAGATTTTGATAGGGGGATTAAGACATAGATTGGTCCCTTCTGAATAAAACTAGAACAAGTGGTGACTCAGTGAGATGTGACAGTGCCGTGAGCTGGTTACGGCATCAATTAGTAATATGTCAACGTGGTGGTGAACTCCTAGGACTAATTAGTAATGTCACAGTGCCAGTGCCCTGTATATGAATATTGGCACTAATTGTTAACCAACGAACTAGGTGACTGGGGCAGACCTAGTCGTCGGATTTTCTATTTTGTCAATTTAGTCTATTGACAATCTTCCAAGTAAGAGTATATCTTAATACTGACCATCACCGCCAGAGCTGACTATTCTTGGATGATATATCTCAAGCTTCCAACCTAACTCGTTCCATCCCTCCTTGTTATGTTACTTAGTGACAATTTCGTATAGTGGTGATTTTCTTTATATCCAGTATCTTGTTTACTCTAGCACTCAACAAACTTTTAGAGACTTAACCCAACTTGAGAAACGTTCCATCAAAACAAAAATTGTATTTACATCTCAGAAGTTCATCATAACAGAGGCATGTGGTACAAATTCCAGGTACAAACATTTCTAACTGTCTCTTCTATGTCCCATTCCTCCTGGGCACATTCATGTACCTGTGCATATATATATATATATATAGCTCTCTACCTGAGAACATTATCAGATATGGTGTATACCTATTTTCTTCCCTTAAGGCTATTCTATTTATTCTGGCTTCTCCCAAGCCTTTCATCAACTCTTTACTGAGTTGTTTTCTCTCCTCTACTAATCCTGTCAGATTTGACTCATATTAATCAAAATACCATCATCTTAAAATTCATATATGCCAATTAGCACATTGGGTACACATGTTGCAGTATCCTCATACTTATACCTGCTAGAGAGCGCATGTTTCATCCTGTAAATACAATCACCCTTCAATTTCTTACTCATCTTACTTGTAACAGTCAATATTGCAAAGTTCATTACACAATAGCCCAGCACGGCTATTAAATCCATATTCTTCTGTAAATCTTCTCAGATGCTTTCTTAGTCTCATTTTATCCACCTCATAGTCAATTTTTGTAGCTTCAGCTTCATTTCTCATTATCCTGCGCTCACTTAGTTGTAAGCGTCGTTAACCTTGTAATACTTTATTTCAGCTTCTGAAATCATTCTATTCAATGTCTATCAAAAGTTATGAGTCAAAGGACCTACTTACTTTTGTTTCACAGAATCCTCACAACACTCATATTTCTTACTATCACCCCTTATCACTAAGTCTAATACTTTAAAAAACTGCTTTGTCTTTCATATGTGAATAGATTCTACTACTCTAACTAGGTCTATAGGATACTTCAGAAGTATTCATTCTGTTTCCCACAGAAATTGAACTTGAGCCTGGCAGAAAACACATTCCTGCCACTCTACGTCCTTAACCAGGACTGCTCCTCCGAAAAATGCGACCGCTCACCAGCGTGTCCAAGTGTGTTTTTTTTTGCTCCTCTATAAAATCATTATCAGCTGATCGGTCCTTGTTTAGTGTAAATTCATTGGTTCCTCCTATTCTCCACTCACCTGGAATATGTTCACGCTTATCCGCTGTGTAAACAACTCAGTGAAGTGTCATCCGTTGTCCTGGTAAACTTTTCACGTGCGTATTTTTTCTCTCAACTCACTTAATCATATAAGGGAGGTAATTAACCGTTGTCTCCCTTTGCATAATTTGACTTAACCTTATATTGTCTTCTCTAAAGCTTGCTATACAATTCTTATATGTACATTTTGTAAACCCTAATTACCAACTCACCAAATCTACTTAAGTGTAATTAAGCACTTTCGTCCCCTGACTTTAATATTCAGAGTCTCCTCCCTTTGATCAAAGTATTATTTCACTCATTTTATCTCCCTTTTAGCAAGACAAATAGTCTTTATTCAAATCCATTCTTATTTCTTAAACCATTTTTTTATACTTTTCCGCTTAACCAAAACCAAATCACCGCTTATAATTTCTGCTTGAGCATTTATAATGCTCCTAGCAAAATCAACGGTGACATACAACCCGGGGCCATACAAATGTATCCCATAGGGAGACATTTGTGTTCCATCATCTAGGAATCCCATCCTATACTTAACATACCATCATCACAGGGCCTGTATACATATTCAAAGTTTACATGTTAATAAATATTTAAAAAAAAATTATTTTGAAGCAAAATGTAACGGTACCTCATTGCTGAACCTTAGCTTGAGGTATAGCATCAATTCTCAAACAAAAAAAAATCATGGCTCTGCACTTATTATATATATATATATATATATATATATATATATATATATATATATATATATATAATATATATATATATAATATATATATATATATATATATATATATATATATATATATATATATATATATATATATATATATATATATATATATATATATAAGATATATGTAAGTATATAAATATATATATATATATATATATATATATATATATATATATATATATATGTATATATATATATATATATATATATATATATATATATATATATACATGTTCCGTCTTTCGACATGGTCACTGCCTCTGGACACAGAGGTTTGTCAGTACCTTTATATGTCTTGAAATATCTGCTGTTAGTGCAATTTATCCATTATACGAGACAGATAAGCAGAAATAACTAATTAGTGGTGTATAAGTAAATATCATAATGTGATAGTGAAAGATATGTCACTATGTCAGAGTTGATGTGCCCGACTGATTCTAGCCTTGGATGCATCAGTCAAATCCTTAACTCTGTCTAAACCTATATATACATGCACCAGTACCTTTATATGTCTTGGGACGATAGTGAAAGATACATGTCACTATGTCAGAGTTGATGTGCCCGACTGATTCTAGCCTTGGATGCATCAGTCAAATCCTTAACTCTGTCTAAACCTATATATACATACAGTAGTACGTCAGGGTTAACAAAATATCTAACCTTAGGATGTAGAAGTAATATAGTCATGACCCTATAACTGTCATTACCATCATCTCTTAAGTAAGAAGTACCCATAATACCAATACTGCAACAAAGTTGTATCCCTTGTATCTCTGTATAACCAGTGCAGTAACAAGTGGGAATGTTCATCCTCAGTGCAACATTTGCCTATGTCCATGATTGAAACTCCACCTGACTGCGTCTGGATCACTTCCTTTCTTCTTTTCTTTTCTCTTTTTTTCCCTCTAGTCCTGAATACCTTTATGCCTGAAATAGGTACATTATAATGATTAACATGCATTTAATGTACTATACATATTTTAACCAATGTCAGTCTTGATCATCTGGTATGCTGCATCTTGTACCTTGGGAAGAACACTGTTAAGTTTCCTAAAACTATATGTAGTTATTCTAGTGTGTCACACTCCTAAGACTATCTGTGTCTACTCTACTGTGTCACAATGATGAGTTTCTGTGTATTCACTCTAGTTTGTCACACTCTTTAAAACTATGTGTATAATCTGCTCTATTACACTCTTAAGACTATGTGTAATCTAGTTTGTCAACTCGACTCTCTTTAAAGAAGTTAGTGAGTACTGTAAGTGTCTAAGCGTGCTCCAGTATATGAATATCAACTTAAGCTAAACACAGCGTGACTCAATTAATTAACTTAACTTTAGGTACTATGTTGGTTAGAGTACCGAATTAAACACTATAGCTGGGTTAGTGCTGCGAATTAGTACTATTGCTGGGTAAGTACTTTACGACGACTACACTAAGTTGGAGATTTGTTTTGCGAGTTCCAACAGTGTAATTTCTCTACTGGAGAGGCGACTGTCAAACTGTGACGAAGTTGATATGCATTGCAATGTCGTGTTTATAGTCGCTCTGCAGGAGGTAGGGGGCGAACGAATATTTATATTTTGTTGGAAACCTAGTGAAGGTTTATGTACTTGGCGATGATTTCTTTTGAATCTTGTTCGTAGATTTTCTTGCGGTAATCGTAGCAATTTCGCTCTTGGTGGTGAATCTAGTGACGACGGTTGGTAAGGGCGTTTGGTAGCTATGCGTATTTTGGTGCTGGTTTTATCATCTGTAGTGGGTTTGATGGTATTGTATGGTGGTGATGGTACTACGTGTGATGAATGAGGTCAGCTGTGAAGGCTCCTGAGATAAATTGTAACTGAGAGTTGTCAGAAGGCCCTTCTCGCTACCACTACGACCTCACACTTATTTTTTTTTTCCTAATGAATGTGACTACGTTAAGTGTCTAGGGTATTGATATGTAATGTGGTGTGATAGTTTATAGACACACACACAGATATTTAAGAAGTCTAATAATATTAACAAATGTTATAATACACTGAACTAACTCAAGTGTGTAAAATTTTTGATAGAAATTTTTTTTTACATTTTATTTTGTTCTGGATCAAGTTTTATTTTGACCAGAACTTATAAAAGATTTAGAAATTATGAAAGAAATGCATGGAATATTACATAATAAATGCAAGAGTGTACATATGTATGTACTAGACTATTTAGTTTTATTAATGTTTATAGTAGTCATCTAATTGGGAGGATAGTTAATGGTTGTGCTGTTGGTTGGGGTGGCCTCATCACTCCAGTCTATATTGACTACACCTTGTCCAGAAATGGCAGGAATTTTATGGGATTGTTAGTAACTAAATGGAGTTGGTGAATTTCCATCAGACCAGAGGCTCACTCAACTTTGAAGATGTAGCTCTGGTGCTGAGATCTGGTGGCCCCACCTCTCCGTGCTTGGGGGCAATAATAGTGGTCTGGTGGCCCCACCTCTCCGTGCTTGGGGGCAATAATAGTCTGCTCTGACACAACGTTACTGCACGGATCCACTCTGGTAAAATCACCAACTTAGTTGACACTGCCTTGGTGCCACTGAAACTCACAGCTCTGCAATC
Organism: Oreohelix idahoensis; assembly: GCA_024509875.1. Taxonomy (NCBI): domain Eukaryota; kingdom Metazoa; phylum Mollusca; class Gastropoda; order Stylommatophora; family Oreohelicidae; genus Oreohelix; species Oreohelix idahoensis. The sequence continues at coordinate 129,866 of JAMPIV010006921.1, read as the reverse complement.
AAAGTATTGGCTATGTGTCAAAATTCCATTCTCTAACCATGTCTGGACACAACACTACACAACAACAACACCATATAGACAGGTCAGATCTCTCTGACCATACAGCACATTTTACCATGGTGGTTTCACATCAGATAGGTCCTCCCAGACTACAGATTCTGAAATATATTTATTAGTTTCCTACCCTAAAATAGGATAGGTAATATGTTTCATTGTTCTCAACACTTGATCTGTCCTTCCTAACCCTTGCTGGAGTTTATGTATATTGTTTGTCCCTAGACCCTGAACTAGGGCGGGGGGTCTAGAGCAAATCCCTACTTGTTTGTTAGGCTAGATTTCGATATGGCAGTATCAAATCACTCGAAACATTAAACAATATTCAAAATATACAAAGAAATAATTTCAATTTTACCAGATTATGAATAAAGAACACAGAAATGCTAGCAAAACTCAGCTGAGCTGCTGGCTATAGTATGGCGTCCCTGAACTTATTTCAATTTATTTCATTTGGAAATCACCACACTTGAAATTTACTGTGTCTATCACTGAACAACTATTGAGGAATGGCCCCAAATGCGCGTCTGAGCGCCGATAATATGATTGTCTGTGGCCAATCACTGCCTTGGTTTTTTTAAATTCAAATTTCCTACACTAAAGTCATATCAGTCATGCTTCAGTCAAGTATGGATTTTTATCTGTTAGTCTGTCCGTCTCTACTTGCGTTTTCACAAAAACGTACTTGTTTTTTTGAACCAACCTATTCATCCCCTCTACAATTTTGCCTGAAAAGTTATTTTTAGCCACAGCTTCCACCAATTCCCCTTCTCTTTCATTCTAACTAGATTTGGACACTTGAGTCTTCAAGGTCGCGATTTTTGTGCAAATAGTGACAGGTTTGATTCAATGCAGTCTTTCGCTGTTGTGAACAACACAGTCTTTTGTCACTGTCTTCATTATTATCTATCCGTCTGTATAATTAAAAGCATATTATTTCACTGCTCAGAATGGGCCATCCGGCCAGCTAATTTTTATATTCCTAACATTAATATTAAGAAAAAGTAACTTTTTAAATTTTGTAATATTTCAAGCATCTGCGTTTAGCCGCTTAATTCAAATCAAAGGCTTGGTATCGCAAAAGCGTCCCTTTCCGTACCTCGTGTCAATTTGGGGACGTGAATTTTTACTTTCCCCCCCCCTCCCAATTGCGTCTCCTTAGCCTTGCTAGTCTCACGCAAGTTTTCAGTCATATTTTTTTCCTTTTGATCCGCCGTTCTCATCTCGTTCAAATGGTAACCGTTTTGACTTCCCGTCTAGCAAGTCAATTTTTATGGAGGGTGATGACCCGCGGTCAGGGCGATCATGTACTATCAGCAGCCTACGCATTATGTTTTTATCCTTACATGTTATCTTTGGGGGTATTTTAACGTTGTATCTCTGTTAATTTTACGACACATCTCCCCACTTGAAAACATGCCTACGGCAAGTTCCAAAACCAGCGATACACATAGGTAAAATTACTCCTCACGTCTGCCACTACTCTAATTTTGATCATAGGGGTGCCCCAAGAATTCCAACTCTTTGCATCCAATACAACATTTTGTTGGCCTAGCAGTTAAGTTCGCCTCCCGAAGCCTATTAAATAACATTTCTAGAGCTTCAATGTGTTCTTCAAATGTCTCTGTGGCGACGAGAATATCATCCATGAAATTCGTGATACATGGGTTATTCAGGGGATCCAACAATTTGCGCATCATCCTTGAAAACACACTCGGAGCATTTTTCAGTCCGAATGGTAGCATATTTAATTCATAATGTCCATCCGAAGTGCTAAAAGCCAAATAAGGTCTCACTTCAGGCTTCACTGGGATCTGGTAATAGCCTTTACTAAGATCCATCTTTGAAAAGTATTTTGCCTTGTTCAGTCTGGCAAATAACTGTTTTGTGTCTGGTAATGGATCCACTTGTCCTTCTGTGACAGCATTCAGTTTCCTGTAATCTATGCACAGTCTGTGTTCCCCAGACGGTTTTCTCAACAAAACGACACTAGAACTAAAAGATGATTCACTGTGCGAAATAATCCCCTCCTTCAACAAATAATATATTTCTTCCTTCAATGCCTTCTCCTTCGCGAACGGAATAGAATAGGCTCTCATACAGATTGGGTTTGAGTCTACCAGTTTCATGTCATACTGTAGCAAATTTGTATGGCCTGGTTTATCTGTTAATACATCTGTATGTTCCTCCAGAACCTGTTGAACTCTCTCCCTCTGATTTTTAGTCAGGTGCTTACTGACTTTTACCTGTGCTGCTGTTTCACAAGGATGTAATGGGTATTCATGTGAGATAAGTGGTTCCTTTTGCATCTGAGTTGCAATAGCCAAGGTCAATAAGGGGGTGCTTTCCTGGAGTGGTCTGTCCAGATACTTCTTTAACAAGTTTACATGATAAACTTTCTCCTTCCCCTTTTTGTCAATTTTATAGTTTGTTCTAGACACCTTCTCTAGAACCATATATAGACCTTGCCAACCAATTTGTAATTTATTCTGGCTACCGGGTAGTAGAAGAAGCACCTTCTCTCCCACAGCTAGTTCTCGGTCCTTTGCCTTCCTATTAAAATATGCTGCATGTTTCTTCCTGGCTTGTTTCAAATTATCATTTGCCAGTTTCCATCCAGCTTTCAGACGAGTGGTCAGTTCGTTCACGTATTGATAAGATGAGGTAACAGGTTCTTCCGCCTTCTCATCCGTCCAGGTCCTTAATAAAGCTTCTAAAGGACCTTTTATTGGCCTCCCAAATAGCAGAGTTGCGGGAGCTATCCCGGTTGAACTATGTGGTACCTCCCGATACGCAAACAATGCAGCGGGCAGGAATTGATCCCACAGATCCGGTTTTTCGTGTGCCAGCTTTCTCAGGATAGAAATGAGAGTCCCGTTGAACCTCTCTACCTGGCCGTTCCCTTGTGGATGGTACGGACTACAATGAAAGTGTCTGGCTTGAAATAGTTTAAAAACCTCTTCCGTTAGTTTCCCCTTGAACTGAGATCCATTATCCGTCAAGATTTGATGCGGGAATCCTAATCGGGTAAATATTGTAAGTAGTGCCTCTGCTACATGTTTTGAATCAATTGATGGCAGGGCTACCGCCTCTCCCCACATAGAACAAGTGTCCACCAGAGTAAGGATGTAACTGTTCCTCCTCTTGGTCCGAGTGAGAGGTCCTACAATATCCACTGCAACCCTCTCAAAAGGTGTTCCCACTATGGGCATTTCCCCTAGAGTTGCAGGAGCCGTCCAGTGCTTTGGAGCTACCCTTTGACATTCTGGGCAGGATTTGACATATCTTTTTATATCCTCCGTTATCCCTGGCCAGAAGTAATGACAAGCTATACGCTGTCCTGTGGCGCTGATCCCCATGTGACCACTGAAGGGAATCGCATGCCCGAGTTCCATCACTTTATCTCTATATGAAGTGGGAAGAACCAGCTGGTTGCGACCATTTATTCCAGTTCCGGCCTTCCTGTATAATAGTTTGTTCTTCATGAAATATTCTCCCTTGTTCGGAGGTGTGTGGCATTTGGGCAATTTTTTAAAACATGGCTTGAGTGTCCTATCCTCAGCCTGCGCCTTCCTCATCTCCTCTGGATGAGCATTTATAGGTTCACCTTCTTCCTCCTTCTTCTGTGACCTGGTCTGCACTGTCGCCATGATCACAGGCCTCTCGGGATTCCCCAAGAAGACGTATCTACACCCCAATATCAGAGGGTAGATTGGTTCATCTATCACTGCTGCTCTGATTTCTCCTTCCACATAGCGAGTTTTCACCGTTATCCTTGCGATGGGAAGTGTCATGAGTGGTATGTCCTTGGTCGCCCCTTGTATTTCCACTGTTTCTGTGGTATACTGACTTGGGTCCACTAGGCTAGACTTCACAACTGAATCATAATCCAAACCTGTATCATAAAGGCACCTTATGGTGACCCCATTACAAATAACATCCTCACAAACTGGGGTGTGATATGGTTCCTGTTGTCCATTAGGATTAACCTTTAATCTTTGCGTCCCCGACTTCATTGCAGCAATGTTTGAAGGTTTCCTTCTACAAAATTCGGTGTTATGGTTATCCTTCTTGCACCATTTACACCATCTTTTTCCTTGGTTCAACGGTTTTCTTTCATTGAACTTTTGGTCATTGAACTGTGAGTTTCTGTCGCGATAGTCATTTCTTGGCCGCTCAAAGTTTGTCCTACTTTTATTTCCCTGCTCTCTATTATCAAATTTATTAAATTGCTGTGGAGCTTTAAAATTGTCTATGTGCTTCTTTTTAGCACCACTTACCTCTGCCTGGGCTGCCTGATACCTCTCAGCGACATTTAAAACCTCCCCCAACTTCTCTGCACCTTGTTCCATGAGAAATTTTCTCATGTCTGGAGCCATGGACTCTCTCAATTGCTCAATCATGATCATTTCTTTAAGATCTTGGGTCTTCCCCAGAGCAGTCCATTTCTCCAAATAGGTTTCTAGTCTGGCAGAGAATTGGTGGTATGTCTCCCCAGACAACAGTTTAGCATTTCTAAATTTCTTACGATAAAATTCCCCATTTTTTTCGTACCTCAATAACAAAGCCTGCTTTAACATGTCATAATTGTCTTGGTCTTCCCTGTTCATTTTAGCAAATACTTCATAAGAAGTACCTCTCAGTCCCTGTGATAGCTTTAAACTCCACCTCTCTCTCTCTCTAACCCATATGTAGTAGCTAATAACTCAAAACGTCCTAGGTACCCCTCTATGTCATCGTCTTTTTCAACAAAATGGTCTAAATGAAACCCCATAGCTGAGTTTGAGGCTCCCAGACTAGGCGTAGCATCTGAGGCAACAGGGCTGGCACCATTTTCAGGAGCCTGGCCTTGTAATTCCAGCTCCCTTAGTCGTAATTCGTGCTCCCTTTGCAACCTTCTATCTTCTGCCTCCCTTTCGGCAGTCAATCTTTTTTCTTCTGCCTCCCTTTGCTGTCGTTTTTCTTCTGCCTCAATCTGCAGCCTCTTAGTCTCAGCCTCTAACCTCTTCGCTTCAGCCAACCTTTCAGCCTCTGTTTCTACTCTCCTTTCTTCCCGTTCAATATATTTATCACATTCAGCCGTTACATATTGAATTAAAATCTGACCATCCATTCCCATCTCCTTTGCGGTCAGCACAGCAGCTGATCGGAATTTTGCTAGCTCCGCCATACTTTTTAGACAATATAATAATATACAAGATAAATGTCTAACCACTAAATTACTTCTAATTACTATAGTCTAAATAATTCTAATTAATTAATTAACTAATTACTTATTACTGGCTGTGAAGATTCACCAACTTTTATCTGCAGGGAAACTTTTAATTTTAAAGGGAATTTTACAATTTTCTTTCCTTAATTTTATTTCTCCCACCAGGAGATCCTAATATTACTGTTGGGCTAATGATCCCGGAACAAAGAGACCCCAATATATGTAGTGGGTTTGATGGTATTGTATGGTGGTGATAGTACTACGTGTGATGCATGCGGTCAGCTGTGAAGGCTCCTGAGATAAATTGTAACTGAGAGTTGTCAGAAGGCCCTTCTCGCTACCACTACGACCTCACACTTATCTTTTTTTTTCTCTAATGAATGTGACTACGTTAAGTGTCTAGGGTATTGATATGTAATGTGGTGTGATAGTTTATAGACACACACACAGATATTTAAGAAGTCTAATAATATTAACAAATGTTATAATACACTGAACTAACTCAAGTGTGTAAAATTTTTGATAGAAATTTTTTTTACATTTTATTTTGTTCTGGATCAAGTTTTATTTTGACCAGAACTTATAAAAGATTTAGAAATTATGAAAGAAATGCATGGAATATTACATAATAAATGCAAGAGTGTACATATGTATGTACTAGACTATTTAGTTTTATTAATGTTTATAGTAGTCATCTAATTGGGAGGATAGTTAATGGTTGTGCTGTTGGGGTGGCCTCATCACTCCAGTCTATATTGACTACACCTTGTCCAGAAATGGCAGGAATTTTATGGGATTGTTAGTAACTAAATGGAGTTGGTGAATTTCCAGCAGACCAGAGGCTCACTCAACTTTGAAGATGTAGCTCTGGTGCTGAGATCTGGTGGCCCCACCTCTCCGTGCTTGGGGGCAATAATAGTGGTCTGGTGGCCCCACCTCTCCGTGCTTGGGGGCAATAATAGTCTGCTCTGACACAACGTTACTGCACGGATCCACTCTGGTAAAATCACCAACTTAGTTGACACCGCCTTGGTGCCACTGAAACTCACAGCTCTGCAATCAAAGTATTGGCTATGTGTCAAAATTCCATTCTCTAACCATGTCTGGACACAACACTACACAACAACAACACCATATAGACAGGTCAGATCTCTCTGACCATACAGCACATTTTACCATGGTGTTTTCACATCAGATAGGTCCTCCCAGACTACAGATTCTGAAATATATTTATTAGTTTCCTACCCTAAAATAGGATAGGTAATATGTTTCATTGTTCTCAACACTTGATCTGTCCTTCCTAACCCTTGCTGGAGTTTATGTATATTGTTTGTCCCTAGACCCTGAACTAGGGCGGGTGGTCTAGAGCAAATCCCTACTTGTTTGTAAGGCTAGATTTCGATATGGCAGTATCAAATCACTCGAAACATTAAACAATATTCAAAATATACAAAGAAATAATTTCAATCTTACCAGATTATGAATAAAGAACACAGATATGCTAGCAAAACTCAGCTGAGCTGCTGGCTATAGTATGGCGTCCCTGAACTTATTTCAATTTATTTCATTTGGAAATCACCACACTTGAAATTTACTGTGTCTATCACTGAACAACTATTGAGGAATGGCCCCAAATGCGCGTCTGAACGCCGATAATATGATTGTCTGTGGCCAATCACTGCCTTGGTTTTTTTAAATTCAAATTTCCTACACTAAAGTCATATCAGTCATGCTTCAGTCAAGTATGGATTTTTATCTGTTAGTCTGTCCGTCTCTACTTGCGTTTTCACAAAAACGTACTTGTTTTTTGAACCAACCTATTCATCCCCTCTACAATTTTGCCTGAAAAGTTATTTTTAGCCACAGCTTCCACCAATTCCCCTTCTCTTTCATTCTAACTAGATTTGGACACTTGAGTCTTCAAGGTCGCGATTTTTGTGCAAATAGTGACAGGTTTGATTCAATGCAGTCTTTCGCTGTTGTGAACAACACAGTCTTTTGTCACTGTCTTCATTATTATCTATCCGTCTGTATAATTAAAAGCATATTATTTCACTGCTCAGAATGGGCCATCCGGCCAGCTAATTTTTATATTCCTAACATTAATATTAAGAAAAAGTAACTTTTTAAATTTTGTAATATTTCAAGCATCTGCGTTTAGCCGCTTAATTCAAATCAAAGGCTTGGTATCGCAAAAGCGTCCCTTTCCGTACCTCGTGTCAATTTGGGGACGTGAATTTTTACTTCCCCCCCCCCTCCCAATTGCGTCTCCTTAGCCTTGCTAGTCTCACGCAAGTTTTCAGTCATATTTTTTTCCTTTTGATCCGCCGTTCTCATCTCGTTCAAATGGTAACCGTTTTGACTTCCCGTCTAGCAAGTCAATTTTTATGGAGGGTGATGACCCGCGGTCAGCGCGATCATGTACTATCAGCAGCCTACGCATTATGTTTTTATCCTTACATGTTATCTTTGGAGGTATTTTAACGTTGTATCTCTGTTAATTTTACGACATCATCCATACACTCTATGTCGCTGTCTTCTCGTTCTGTTACGTCAAGTTCAGATTCCACCTGTGCTGAAGGCGTATCAATGACATTCTTGTTGTTATTTATATGCTCCGCTGTAGTGCTCTGGGTATGGTGAGCAATGTTACTTTTCGTCACTTGTAAAGACTGTTCGTCATCGCTATCTGAGCTAGAGTATGTAGGCTGGTGTTGACTGGAAGTTAACAGTGGTGACCTCTGAGTCGTATGCTCTTCTGTAAAGTTCGTACTGTGGGGGGCCATGTTTCTCGTTGTTGATTTCAAAGGTCTGTCATCTTCACTATACCAAGTAGAATGTGTAGCCTGGTGTTGACTGGAGGTTGACGGTTGTAGTCCTTGACTCGCATATTCTTCTGTAAAGTTGCGACCGTTGGGAACCATGTTTCTCGTTGATTTCAAAGGTCTGTCATCTTCACTATCCCAAGTAGAATGTGTAGACTGGTGTTGACTGGAGGTTGACGGTTGTAGTCCTTGACTACCATAGTATGTTTGACTTGTTATGGACGCATGAGGTTCTTCGTCTTGTGTCGATAGTGGCGTATTACTATCTCTCACGTGTAGGCGATTGTCTCTGTATATTAATCTTTTTCTCAATTCTGCTGGTGGAATGTCATCTTCATCTTCTGAGTCTTCTCTGCAGCGAACTAAACGATGTACAGCATCTTGGAGTTGACCTGAAGTGTTACGTTGTTGTAGGCTAATGTTGTGCTCAACATTCATGTCGTTTTCTTCACGTGAAGTACTTAATGTCTCTGTGGAATCATAATAACTCAACGTGACCTTTCGTATTGGTCTGCTACTGTATAAGGCTGGCGGAGCTGTAGGGCGATGATCATCTTTTTTCATCTGTGATGCGTGTGCTTTGACGGTTATGTTCTTCTCCTCATGCCATAGTCTGTAATTAACGGGTGTTAACTGTTCTACTATTTTATATCCATCCAGCCATCGTGCATCCAACTTATTATCTCTAACGTTCTTCTTGTAATATACTTTATCTCCGACTTTGAATTGCTCTAACTTCGCTCTTTTGTCATGCTGCGTCTGCCATTTCTTGAAGGCTTTCTGTGCATTACTGTTTGCTATCTGATGTGCTCTGTGCTTTTCTTGTAGTATAACTTCTATAGGATCTTCACCTTGATATTTCTTTTGGGGTTGCAAAAGATTATCTAATGGGAACATAGGCTCACGTCCATATAGCATGTAGAACGGAGATAGTCCTGTCGTCACGTTTATGTTTACTCTTATCGCTTCAAGAGCTTGATTGATATATACGTCCCAATATTGAGCATTGCCTTGTATATATTTGGCAAGGATATCATGCAATGTAGCATGCATTCTCTCATTTCGTCCGTTTGCCTGCGGTCTATAAAAAGTGCTAGTCGTATGCTGAATATTCAAAGTCCGAAGTGTCTTCTTAAAAGGGTTGCCTACAAATTGCTTTCCATTGTCCGTGATGATTCTTTTAGGACAACCATGTCTTGGTACAAATTCTTGTAGGAAAAACTCTGTCACTGTCGCTGACGTTATATTCTTAAGAGGATAAGTTTCAGGCCATACTGAATATTGATCAATGTTAGAATGATTGTTTGATGGATGTGGCGTGTGTAGATGATGATCAATACTAGGGATATGAATGAACACGAACGCCACTGGTTACAGCTTCCTGACATTTATTTAACAATTCACATACGGGTCCTGGATATCAAATATATCAGCAAGCATACGAACATCACACCCAGGCTGACAATGCCTGTAAGAAATAACTGTCACGACAATAACTAGGGACTGGCCTCCCTGACGTGCACAAACAGCACACTGAATACTTATACGTGCGGTATACCCTCCTCGCACAAATAAATCACCGTCCAGGTGTATATATCACTTATCAGTGATTGGCGGCATAACCCTCGCCATACATTCATATAATCTCCTCCCAGGCGGGACAAAACACTTCGCCTGTACTTTATAGCTACCAGGCGGGAAATGCGTCGCCTGACTCCTTCGTAGCTCCAAGGTGGAAAACCCTCACCTTATAATGTTCTCCGTGAACATGAAAATGCTGGCTCCAACAGGAGCGTCTCCAGGCGATAACCATATCGCCATTAATAAGTAACTAGATAGAATCTATCACAGCATAAATATTATAGTCACAAATACGGATCCTCTCAGTCACAAAAATACGAGCTTATAGCTCGGCTTCTAAACACAGACTCGAGCGCCCAGCTCGGCGGTCAAACACAGAATAATCCAGTAACACCAGACTTGTGTTCACTACATGCTTTCTCGCAACGCATGAACAAGTCACACCATGTTGAAATAAAGTCAGACATTAACTCATGTAGCTGAGTTACACTTAAACAAGTGTTTACAACAGTTCAGTGACCCTTAACGCCAAACACTATCATCATTCATACTCATGAAACTGTTCTGTGACATCCACCCCCCTCTCCAGATGGAAAACGAAGTTTTGCACCGAAGAGTACAAGCCACAGAACCCCTCATGTACCAACACATTGTTGGATGCAAACATACGGTCTTACTGAAACAGTTGTCATATTACTGTGACTGGAACATTTACACAATAAACGATGGGTGAGTCATACTCTAACCCATACCACAGTTCTCATATGGAGCAAATGTTACCACATACTGTCATACCATTCCACTAATGGAGACAAATTAAATAGTTAAATGCAATTTCATAACAATAAATACTATATAGATCCATTCCAAAAAATTTAGACAACCTATACAGGTGTATGCAATTACACAACCGTTCCGAAAAAAAATCTCACATCTCAGCTACTTTTATCCAAAATACATCATTGCGCAAAAAATTCTCTACAATTTCTCTCAAAAATGTAAAGTTTAACCCACAGTAGTACCTCAGTTAGGTACAGTATAGAAAAATATTTAACAACCAACCAAGTTGCTCTACCACTATGTGTATCTGTGAAGTTCTGGCAGACAAATATAGCACCTTCTTCACTGCTTCTTACTCCTCAAGGACTATGCTCATGTCAAGCATGAGTTTTCCAGCAACTAGACTCTCTAAGGAAAACACAATAGGATATTTCCACTCCTCTCTCTCACTGTAATCCTTACTGCAGAGGACTATCACAACAGTATAGCACATTCCATTTACAATAACTGCAATATAAATTGCAATCATCAAGGGCATTAATTTAATCAAAAGTGTCATGCATTCAGCCATGACTTCATAAATATTTATATCTCCAACTAATGAGGCAGTTTCTCATTCACATATCTGAAGTTGCCCAAGACTTTGTCATAACAATGTGAAATATATGAAGTCAATTCATATAAAATCCATCTGCACCATGATAAGATTACCTAAACCAAAACTTTACATTCAATGCAATATAACATAACTAAACAACTAAGAACATCAGCAACAAAGCAATGCGCTCCAGCATCTGGTATTCTGTAACAATTATCATAGCATGAGATCACTTTTTAAAACAGAGACTGCAGACCATCTCAGCAACCTAATGACCGATGACCATGTCAAGACACTCTCAGTGATGGCATAAAGTGCTTTAAGTAGTTGCAGTCCCAAGGTTTCCTACACTACTGGATACCTAAATTCTGGAAATAAAATAATTATCCAGATTAGGAAAGCATATTTGGCCAATTTCCAAAATGCATTATTTCCTTTCATGCCACATTATACTCCACTGTCCATACCACTCAAACATTCTCTTCCATGGTAAACATACATAAATGATGGACAGGGACATGACCTGAGAGATAAATCTAACATAATGTGTCTTTACACAGGGTCATAAATTTCCTTTTCTTAACATGTATCACCAAACTCACTATTTTCCTATCAGCTCTCAACTATCTTACAACATAAAATATGTCACACCATCTAACACATCTCTTGCCAGCACTCAAGCAATTTCACCAGCTATTACCACAAAGATCACAACAGTATCTCTAGATAGCATAGTATCTTCAATAATGCAAAAAGATCATCTATGTCCCACTTTTCTGATGGTAACCTCTTGATAGCATCAAACATTAATAATTTCAGTGGCTCTTTACTTTTTGCTGCACCTTTGCCTTCGAAATCATAAGCCAGTAATAACTCTAATTGGGCTGTTATTCCAGCACCTTCTCCCTTGAGACCATCTATTACTGTCTTCCAAACCTCTTTCTTAGCAGATTCAGTAGCTTCCGTTACTGCTACTTTGGCTACAGATGTAGTATGCTCTATCTTAGCCTTTTTGTAATGAAGCTCTGCATCTTCTGGTACCTTCTCCAAATCAGACAGATCTGTATCAGACGTAGTCTTGTGTTGCTCCTGCATAGATTTAACTTGATCCTTCAATGCTTCGGCTTGCTGCTCTAATCTTTGTTTAGCAGCCCTAAATTGCTCTTCTAGTGCTTGAACTTTAACAAAGTAACTCTTTTTCACAGCATTACATTTCTCCTTCCAACGATCTATCAGGACCCTGCAATGTTGCTCTTTAACTTGAGTATTACCCTTACACTCAGTTAATATCCTGTTCTCATCCACCTTGAATTTATCATCTAATCTTTGAATACCATCTTTGTATTCCTTTACTAATCTCTGCTCAACAATCTTAAATTTTTCTTCTAATATTATACACTTTTCCTCCAAGGTTCCCTCTTCCTGAATCAGTTTGTCTATCTTTAACTGATCTTTGTCACACCAAAAACCCATTTTTGGCAAAAAGGCTCCTTGGGATGTGTAACATGTCTCTGCATGTATAGACACTGGAACACAAACTGGTTCCTCAGATGCTTTTATGGTTAGCTCTGTAGTCTTTGTACCACTCCTTTGGTTTTCTACCTGTGGTCTTACCATTTCCTTACTCTTGACTGGATCATTATCTATTGTACACCTTATCTGGTATCTTGACTTTGGTCACTGTCAATGACATCTCATTTGGAAATGAAGTGCTTTCCCAAGTGTAATCTGTCTGGACAGCAACATCATGCATATCGGTTTGTACTGACACACTCCTTGTTTCAGTTTTAACCTTAGTCGCCGCTGAATCAGATTTCTTCTTCACATCCAACTTAGTTTTCTCCTTGTATTGACTGCATTTTGGTTGTACCTTAGCCTCAAAGGTACTCTTCATTTTTAACTGATAAACTTTCACACTATCTCTCTCTTTCTTACTTCTATACGGGAGTTATACACCTCGTATGCATCACCATTCCTTATTGCCAATGCCAACTCTCTCAGAGCTATCCTTCTTCTTCTGTTCTCACAAGTTCGACTACACTCTTGCATAGGCTCATCACATGATGATGAAAATGAATCATCCATGGAACCTGCAGAATTGACCATGTCCAAATTCCCTTGAACAATAGCTATAGCCTATGAAATTGTGGATAACACTATTTAATGAAAATAGTCCCACCTAAGACTCTTGCTGCAAAAGCAAAGCAAGAAATACTAATGAAATAATGAATGCTTAAATAACCAATTACAAATGCCTACCCTATAGCACTCACTCTCAATACTGATATATATCAAGTCATGCATAAAATATATAAATGATTTCCAAGAGGACAAATGGATCTGGTGATGATGAAATACACTACAAGTACAAGAAAGACAAACAATAACCAACAGGTGGGGGGAATAACAGATGAAAGTAAAAGGAAAATAGGAATAGGAGTATAATACCACACCTGCAAACACAACCAATAACACTGGAGCTGTAAAATGAACTTATTTACAGTGATAGTAAGAACTTATGCAAGAAAACCATATGTAAACACCACATGAGAAATACTATTATTTACAGGACATTAGATATACAAACAAGACTTAAACAGCTAACGCAAACAAATGTTCAAATAATTCCACGGGGCACTAGACACCGAGTCTCTCCAAGACCGGACCTCCCATACACTGGAATTAATTTTACAAAACCTATAGACAGATCAATACACGTTCCTTCCGGGAAAGAAAAATGTATTAATCTCACACAACAATATATAGCCAGAAATAAACGCAATGAATACAAACACTGCACAATGGATGACCACCAGAGAAAGCTTAAGTGGTATGTTAAACAGAGAAGTGGATGTTGCATAAAATAAATCAACTTATCTCTGAAGGAGTGTCTTGAATGGCAAGCCCAATCAAGGTGTTAAAATTCTGCAGTCAGAAGTAACAGAAGTACTGGGCGATAGCACTCCAGCTCACTGACACAAATTCTGAATAAAAAGAAACAGATAACTATTAACATCTAATCAGAACTAAAGTATAAACACTAATGCTAATGTAAAATATGTCTACAATACTAACTACTAAAATAAGTAAGTATAATTCTAATGCTTATAATCTAGGTCTAACCTAGTTAAATGACGACAAGTAGGCTAACTATCTATATTACTTCAACAAGAAAACATATCTATCCTAATGTACTAAATCCTAATGTACTATAACACTAATTACATAAACCTGAAACAGTAAAGGCAAGTATTATGATGTACAACAAACAACACTTCCAAACGTATAAATAACACAGCAAAGAATGCAAAAACTCACGATAACAACAGATTCGCCACACAAGTAAACAAACTGAGCAAAACAGATGAAAACACACTTCATAAAGTAATTTACACAGACGATAACCACAGAAAACGAATAGGCCTAAACAAGCAATCTATACTAAATTACAAAGAATAATACATATCTTATAGTTTAACTCCTCGAAGAACACATGTTGTCTGGTCCATAGAAATTACGTCTAATGGTCTCGATGATGATGCAACATCCACAAACTTACAGCACGAAGACAGTCAAACGTAGACGATCACACATTACACACTTGAAGCCAGCACATGAACAATCCACAGTCTGTGATGTTAAGCTCTAGGACTTGTTGTAGGCTGAACTGCAGCAACTGAATATAGTGACCAGTAGTAGCACACACCTGACCCACTTGCAGGACGAAGGGTCAGCATTCACGATCACACATGATGTTACTTCTGCTTAGTTCAATGTACAGAAGATTCAAAGTTGACCTGTGACTGTTTCCGACAATACATGAACTTCATCGTTGAAAAGAACAGTTACATTACAATACATTCTCTCTCTCTGAAATATTCGAGTGCAGAAAGCAAGTCCCAAGAGAGGTCGTGAACTTTTAACCCGTGTCAGGTCAACCGTCAACCGGTGTCACTAATACAAAATACCTCGTTAGCCAACTCTGTTATGTACTTAGAAATAAGCTTGAAAATAGTGATGTATCAACGACGTGTATGTCAGTAGGTCACGACTTGCTGGACTGAACTCCCCGTTGCTCGGCTGAGTATATTTTGGCCTTCAGGACCGTGTATTGCCAGCACAGTGCAACAATAACAGTATGTTTACATTCATAGATGCAGGGGTGCCGTAGTTGATCTTTACTCTTGCTTCCAGGTTCACTTTACTCCTTATTCGAGCCCCCAGCTGTCAGAATGACTGTTTGATGCATGTGGCGTGTGTAGATGATGATCAATACTAGGGATATGAATGAACACGAACGCCACTGGTTACAGCTTCCTGACATTTATTTAACAATTCACATACGGGTCCTGGATATCAAATATATCAGCAAGCATACGAACATCACACCCAGGCTGACAATGCCTGTAAGAAATAACTGTCACGACAATAACTAGGGACTGGCCTCCCCTGACGTGCACAAACAGCACACACTGAATACTTATATACGTGCGGTATACCCTCCTCGCACAAATAAATCACCGTCCAGGTGTATATATCACTTATCAGTGATTGGCGGCATAACCCTCGCCATACATTCATATAATCTCCTCCCAGGCGGGACAAAACACTTCGCCTGTACTTTATAGCTACCAGGCGGGAAATGCGTCGCCTGACTCCTTCGTAGCTCCAAGGTGGAAAACCCTCACCTTATAATGTTCTCCGTGAACATGAAAATGCTGGCTCCAACAGGAGCGTCTCCAGGCGATAACCATATCGCCATTAATAAGTAACTAGATATAATCTATCACAGCATAAATATTATAGTCACAAATACGGATCCTCTCAGTCACAAAAATACGAGCTTATAGCTCGGCTTCTAAACACAGACTCGAGCGCCCAGCTCGGCGGTCAAACACAGAATAATCTAGTCACACCAGACTTGTGTTCACTACATGCTTTCTCGCAACGCATGAACAAGTCACACCATGTTGACATAAAGTCAGACATTAACTCATGTAGCTGAGTTACACTTAAACAAGTGTTTACAACAGTTCAGTGACCCTTAACGCCAAACACTATCATCATTCATACTCATGAAACTGTTCTGTGACAATCAACAATATGTAAAAGGTATGCATTTCCAGATTGCGTAACAGGATATGGACCAGAAATGTCCATACTTATAACTTCCATAGGAAAATGAGATGATTTCATTTCCTGTAAAGGAACTTTAGTTGGTCTCATATTTCTGATTCTGCATACCCTACAAGTACCAACATATTCAACTATATCTTTGTACATAGACTTCCAATAGTATCTTTTCTTGATTATATCAATGGTTTTATCTCTCCCTACATGTCCATTATTATCAAGAAACTGCTCTAGTAGTTGGGGTATTATTGATTGTGGAATTACTTTCTGTAATCTCCCCTCTTGTTTCTCATCAATATGATATAGTAGTTGATATTGGGCAAGATTATAATCCGTTTAAGCGACGTAGGTTTCGTTTGCACCTGTTTGATGATCTTACGAATTTCGGGATCTTTTCTCTGCTCAGTATGTACATCAAGTGTATCTACATCTGATGTTTGCTCCGTGCCGTTATCTGTTATGGTAGTGGTATTCCCATCATCTACTCTGTTGGAATTTATAATGTTAATTTCCTTTGCGTTGTCGTTGATATCTGTAGACGCAATTAGATCATCTTCCAGTATAGTACTAGGTTGTGGCGTTTGCGAAAGGAGGTCTGCACACGTATTTTGAATACCGGAAATGTACTAAATTTTTGTATCATATGATTGTAAGTTCATAGACCATGTTTGTAACTTTTTTGGCTGCTCCTGCGTCTTAGTAAGCAAATTCACTAATGGTTGATGGTCTGTTCTGATAGTGAGTTTAGTACCTCTGATATAAAAATCAAGTTTTTGTATCGCGTAATGTATAGCAAACGCTTCCTTCTCCGTTGTCGACCATCGTTTCTGAGTTTTAGAGAGAGCGTGTGACACGAATGCTATAGGCATTTCATTAGGGATTTCTGGTATAATGGGTGTCTCATTCTCTTCCCTGAGTTGGACTAAGCAAGCGCCTATTGCTGTATTTGAAACATCTGTATACATGATCATTGGACGAGATATATCCGGATGTGCAAACAGTGGTATCTTTGTAAGTGCTTCCTTAAGATAATCAAAGGATTCTTGGCATTCTTTTGTCCACCTAAATCTTGAATATTTCTTGGTAAGTGCAATGAGTGGTTCAGCAGCCTTGGAGAAATTAACGACGTGACGTCTGTAGTATCCGCAACAACCAATATACGCTCGTACCTGCTTCACTGTTGTGGGAGCGGGCATGTTCCTTATTGTTTCCACTTTATCTGTATCAGGGCGAATACCTTCTTTATTCACAGTAAACCCTAAGTATTTAGTTTCCGTCTTTAGGAACTCGCATTTACTTAGTTTCAGTTTAACCTGGTGGTGTCGTAGGCGATCAAAAACTTGTTCAACCTTGTATAGGTGGTCATCCACAGTACCTGATGTGTGAATCAATACATCATCAATATAAGCTAATGCGAAAGAATGCATTCCTTGTAGGACTTCATCCATCAACGCCATATATGTCGCGGGACTTCCTTTCAACCCAAAAAGGCATAACGTTCCATTTGTAACTACCCATGTGTGTACAAAACGTTGACTTTTCTTTCGCTGCTGGTGTCATAGGAATGCACCAAAATCCTGAGCGTGCATCCAATGTAGTGAAATGTGTGGAGTGTCCAAGTGTTGCCAAAATATCATCTATCCGTGGCAATGGATACGAAATCGTTTTTTGTAATTCTGTTTAACGCTCGATAATCACAGTAGAATCTACTCGTTCCGTCTTTCTTGGAGACAATCACTATTGGTGACGACCATGCTGATCTCGATCTCTCTATAACTCCAGCATTCAACATGTCATTTATAGCTTTCTCTACTATTTGCCTGTTTTTTAATGGAGTGTGGTATGGTTTCAAACTAATGGGTTCTTCTGTTGTAGTTTGAATGTTTATATATACTGTATTAGTTCTACCTAACTCCATATCTGTTAATGCAAACACGTCCTGGTGTTTAGTAACAAACGTAGTGAGTTTGGACATGTGTTGATCATTTACTTTCAACGTGGCTAAAAGCTGTGCCAACCGATCTGGTGAATCATTCTGTCTATGGGACTCATTATCTGTCCAAGGTATTTTAACATATGTACTATGTTCTTCATCTCTGTGGAAATTTGTTCTTTCTTGTTCTGTTTTAGGACAATTAAAAGGTCTAAAACATCTGGACTTTGTTCTCTGCGACATTGATTGACTTATATATGTCCCATTGGGTCTCTGCCATGGAGTATGCTCTTTCTCCTCATTATATACATTGCCTCCATTCTGTCGTTTTCTACGACTATATTCAAAGAGACTTGCACATCTAAACTGGTACCTCTGATACAGTGGTTTATTCGAGTATCTCATATAGGGTTTCCACCTTGGAGTATGCTCTTCCTCTGTATTACCAATATGATTGTTATTTTGTCGTTGACCACAAGTATTTTCAAAGGGTTTTGTTGAGGTTGGTAGTGCATGGTGAGTAACAAGATTAACATAAGTAGCTTGACCTGTGCTACCATCTGTTCTTCTGTATATACCATCCTGTGTTTTTCTTTGTATCACTTGATTCACTTTTCGTAGATAACTATAATATTCGTCTTCCTTCGCTCTTGCATGTATGTGTTCAGGTTCTTCTCTGCTAGGTTTTTTATACAATGTGCCATTCATCTTATCTCTATGTAGTGTTTGTTGATCTCTCTGTTTTTCATTCTTCCACTGGTCTCCAATTCCATATCTATCCACTCTATTTAATTGACTCTTCTCCCTTATTGTTCGTGTATCATTCCTGCCTCAATATCTGTTATTGAGTTGGTTGACCTCTGTGCTCTGCCGACAAAAGTTTCTGTTAGGATCGGAAGGGTAACCTAAGGTATTATTTTGCCATGTGCGTGACATAAGGGTGTGCTGGTTTTGATTGCAACTAACTTCATGTGTTTTCCCATTCTTGGTGGTATTCAAAGACGATCTTTGTACTTTGGCGACTATAGTACCTCTGTGTATCGTTGTAGCCTGTCCTGACATGTTTATAATCATGACAGGGAAGTCACGTGAGGCTGAAACTTCTGCTATACCTTCAGTAACAAACATGAGGGGTTCATCATTTATATCCTCATTTTCCAAAGGTTCAATTTGTATTGACTGTCCTTTCTTGATATAACTAGAGCTCTTGACTCGTCCTCTAGCTATCACAAGTGTGTTAGGCTGTACTGTGACTGGAGTCGTCAACCGCACCAAAGATGCTATGTGTATATCGTCTTGTAGTTGTATGTACTCCCCATTAATATTGATCTTGTTGAGGTCAAAATATATCCTAGCATTGTGAGCAGTAAGAAAATCTCTGCCTAGAATAAAATTTCTGGACATCCCACGTGTAATTATGACAGGATGTGTGATCAGTTGTTGTCCTATGTGGAATTTGATGTACGCTGTACCACAAGACTTCAGAGATTGTCCCGTCACTGATGCCATAAACGTTTTTGAAGGTCTGAAAGTTACCAAGTGTTTGATCTGCTTGTACAGCTGCTCTCTAATCAAACTTATTGAAGCGCCAGTGTCCACAAGTGCGCGATAATTTTTGTCATGGATCTTGATCAGGCATGAGCTAGGATCTGGAGTAATATTTATGGAATGAATTTGTTGCTGATGTGTCTCCTGCTGAAAAGGCTTTTGATGTGACACCATGTTGTTATTATTTATGTTTTTGGACCTTCGATGAAGGAAGCTGTCTTCATTTACTTTACGGTCATCACTAACGGTCCTACTTAGTGATTGACCGTTCCATTTTCCTGGTTTTCGTGCTTGTCTGGCTCTGAAGTTGGATGGTGTATACGCTCCTCTAAAGTTTTGGTTATGTCCTCGCGTACTATCATAACTACTCTGTTGTGGAACATTATAATACTGCTGGTGCCAGCGAGGATGTTGTTGTCGGCACTCAGGGGCTATGTGTCCTCTACAACCGCAACTAAAACAAGTGGGAATATTCACCTGCTGTATACTCTGCTGCCTATGAAAATGTCGAGGATAGCTTGTGTTCAACTGTCTCTGGTTTTCCGTCCGGCTTGGGCGACGCCAACGAGAACGGGAATGTCCAATCTCCATCGGCTCATGTTCTGTCTGTGCCTCGACGGTTGGTTCTTGTTCGATACATTGATTAAACCTCGTTTGGACATTTTCTTCTGTAATCGCTATCTGGATCGCCTCATTTATTGTATTGGGATCCTTACGAATCATATGGAGTTTTGTACTACTGCCCAACAGTCCGTCAATAAAAATTCCTACCAGATGTTTCTCAAGGTCCGGTGATGCTGTCAATCCATTCAGGAATGCCTCCTCCGCCAAATTTAATAATTTCTATGCATAGGATTGTATAGGCTCGTTACGTTGTTGTTTGATGCGGCGAAGCAATGACCATGCATGTTCCGTATTTGTAATGTCACTATAGCGTTTCGTTAGCTCTTTCTTCAATGACTCATATGTCTCACTTGGATATGTATTATCACGTCTCCTTAAGAAATCCGTAACAAGAGCGTAATATAGTATATATATATATATATATATATATATTATATATATAATATATATATATATATATATATATATATATATATATATATATATATATATATATATAATATCTTCTTCCGTTACATATCTGTGCTTGCATTTATCATAGTGGCAAATCTGTCTGCATCCTTCATCCATTTTCTAAATTCTTTCGAGTCTCCTTTAAATGGGGTTATCACTGATCTAATCTGATTATATTTTGCATATAAGTCAAAATTATATAGCGTTTCAGTAATACTCTTAAGAGCGGCCATTGTTGGTTCTTGCTCCACAGGTGGTGGAACAAATATGGAATGTTGTTGTTGTTGCTGTTGTTGTTGGTATTCCATTTCTCCTTGTGATGTAGCCATGTCACTTTAAGAAGTGTTGGTCACGGCACCAATTAGTAATATGTCACCGTGGTGGTGAACTCCTAGGACTGGTTGCGGCACCAATTAGTAATATGTCACAGTGCCATGTAGTAATCTTATGTGACTGTGTGCCCTGTATATGAATATTGGCCCTAATTGTTAACCAACGAACTAGGTGACTGGGGCAGACCTAGTCGTCGGATTTTCTATTTTGTCAATTTAGTCTATTGACAATCTTCCAAATAAGAGTATATCTTAATACTGGCCATCACCGCCAGAGCTGACTATTCCTGGATGATATATCTCAAGCTTCCAACCTAACTCGTTCCATCCCTCCTTGTGTTGTTACTTAGTGACAACTTCGTATAGTGGTGATTTTCTTTATATCCAGTATCCTGTTTACTCTAGCACTCAACAAACTTTTAGAGACTTAACCCAACTTGAGAAACGTTCCATCAAAACAAACATTTTATTTACATCTCAGAAGTTCATCATAACAGAGGCATGTGGTACAAATTCCAGGTACAAACATTTCCTAACTGTCTCTTGTATGTCCCATTCCTCCTGGGCACATTCATGTACCTATGCATATATACGAGGTCTGGTCAAAAAGTATCCGACCTTTTTTTTTCTCCGGGAAAACAAAATGATATACAGGAGGTTTCTCTGGTGGATACAGTGGAGAAGACCTTCCTACGCATGTGTGAATTTTTTCCCTCCCAAAGACAGTGTCAGTCGTCTGCAATTAGTGTACACGCGAGCTGTGGTAGTAACAAGCCGTCGGATTTTTATTTGTCACGAAATGACGGAACGTTTTGAACAGCGGTATTGCATTAAATTTTGCCAAAAGCTCGGTGATACCCAAGTAGAAACAATTCGAAAGATTCAAAAGCTTTTGGCGATGAAGCCATGAGCATTACACAAATTAAGGAGAGGTACAACCGTTTCAAAGATGGCCGCACATCGGTGGATAGCGAGCCACGTTCCGGTAGACCATCAACAAGCGGAAACGACGTGGTCGTTCACGAAGTGCGTCTTTGGTCATGCAGAAACCGTCTATCCCATCCCATCCGAGAACTTACAATCACGAAACTTCAGACGATGGGGATAAGCCACAAATCCATATTGACGGAGAATTTGAACTTCCAGGAGTTGCTTCTAATCGTTAACAGCTTCGGCAAAGAATTTAGCGCCCACTCCTCCGCAAGTTCATTCCAAGGGTCCTCTGTCAATATGGATTGTACTGAACCGTGGGACTTTTATCCCCACCTCGTGTGTAAAGTTCTCGGATGGTATGCAGAAGGTTTTTACATGACCAACAGTTCGGCACTTCGTGAATGACCATGTCCGTTTCGGCTTGTTAATTGGTCTAAAATAAAAAATCCGAACGGCTTGTTTTTTACCACAGCTATTTTATTTTTTGACTAATTTTAGAGCAAATGACTGACACTGTCTTTGGGAGGGAAACAATTCACGCATGCGCAGGAAGGTCTTCTCCATTGTATCCACCAGAGAAACCATAGTAACCTGTAAAACATCATTAACTGTCTTTTGTCCCGGAAAAAAAGGTCGGATACATTTTTTGTACCTATAGTGTATATATATAGCTCTCTCTACCTGAGAACATTATCAGATATGGTTTATACCTATTTTCTTCCCTTAAGGCTATTCTATTTATTCTGGCTTCTGCCAAGCCTTTCATCAACTCTTTCCTGAGTTGTTTTCTCTCCTCTACTAATCCTGTCAGATTTGACTCATATTAATCAAAATACCATCATCTTAAAATTCATATATGCCAATTAGCACATTGGGTACACCTGTTGCAGTATCCTCATACTTATACCTGCTAGAGAGCGCATGTTTCATCCTGTAAATACAATCACCCTTCAATTTCTTACTCATCTTACTTGTAACAGTCAATATTGCAAAGTTCATTACACAATAGCCCAGCACGGCTATTAAATCCATATTCTTCTGTAAATCTTCTCAGATGCTTACTTAGTCTCATTTTATCCACCTCATAGTCAATTTTGTAGCTTCAGCTTCATTTCTCATTATCCTGCGCTCACTTAGTTGTAAGCGTCGTTAACCTTGTAATACTTTATTTCAGCTTCTGAAATCATTCTATTCAATGTCTATCAAAAGTTATGAGTCAAAGGACCTACTTACTTTGGTTTCACAGAATCCTCACAACACTCATATTTCTTACTATCACCCCTTATCACTAAGCCTATACTTTAAANANCGNTCTGTCTTTCATATGTGAATAGATTCTACTACTCTAACTAGGTCTATAGGATTCTTCAGAAGTATTCATTCTGTTTCCCACAGAAATTGAAACTTGAGCCTGGCAGAAAAAACATTCCTGCCACTCTACGTCCTTAACCCGGACTGCTCCTCCGCAACATGCGACCGTTCACCAGCGTGTCCAAGTGTGTACTCCTCTATAATATCATTATCAGCTGATCTGTCCTTGTTTACTGTAAATTCATTGGTTCCTCCTATTCTCCACTCAGCTGGATTATGTTCACGCTTATCCGCTGTGTAAACAACTCAGTGAAGTGTCATCCGTTGTCCTGGTAAACTTTTCACGTGCATATTTTTTTTCTCTCAACTCACTTAATCATATAAGGGAGGTAATTAACCGTTGTTATCTCCCTTTGCATAATTTGACTTAACCTTATATTGTCTTCTCTAAAGCTTGCTATACAATTCTTATATGTACATTTTCTAAACCATAATTACCAACTCACCAAATCTACTTAAGTGTAATTAAGCACTTTCCTCCCCTGACCTTAATATTTAGAAACTCCTCCCTTTGATCAAAGTATTATTTCACTCATTTTATCTCCCTTTTAGCAAGACAAATAGTCTTTATTCAAATCCATTCTTATTTCTTAAACCATTTTTTTATACTTTCCCCCTTAACCAAAACCAAGTCACCGCTTATAATTCCTGCTTGAGCATTTATAATGCTCCTAGCAAACCCAACGGCCTAATATCCGGCTTTGGCTAGGAGCATGTGTCTAGACACAGGGACCGGTACAGTGACATTCATGTGTCATTAGGTCCCTTGTGTGAGAACACAGAGAATCACTACAGTGACACAGTTTGTCATTGGGTCTTCTTGTGTTAGGACATGTGGTCTTGACCAGAGCCGGGTTTGGGGTGGGGACAATGCGACCTCATGCGAGGAAAAAATATGCGACCTCATGCGAGGAGGAAAAAAAAAATATCCATTAGGCTTTTGGCTAGGAAACATGTGAGTCTACACATAGAGACCAGTAGTGACATTTATGTCATGAGGTCATTTGTGTGATAACACGGAAGACCACTACAATGACACATGGTGTCATTGGGTCTTCTTGTGTTGGGACATGTGGTTTTGACCAGAGCCGGGTTTGGGCGGGGGGCCAATGCAACCTGTGTCATGCGAGGAAAATGTATGCAACCTCACGCGTGGAAAATTAAAAAAAAAAAATAATATCCGGCCTTTTGAACTAGGATAATGTGTCTACACACAAGGACCAGTAGTAACATTTATGTCATGAGGTCCTTTGTGTGAAAACACGGAAGACCACTACAATGACACATGGTGTCATTGGGTCTTCTTGTGTTGGGACATGTGGTTTTGACCAGAGCCGAGTTTGGGCGGGGGCCAATGCAACCTCATGAGAGGAAAATATGCAACCTCATGCTTATGAAATTTAAAAAAAAAAAGGTGACAGAGAGACTAAGATAAGAAATAGATTTTTCACGTTTGAGATGGTGAAAAAACTAGGTACAATCTGTCCCTGGACTCGAGAAGATTCTCTAGTTCAGCCTATCTCTACAACAGAACTTTGTTTGTCAGACAGATTACCAAATATATGCTATATAATACCGTGTTCCCCACCCTATTTATCCCATCCGCCCCACCCCACCATATATATATAGCCCCACGCCAGTAGTAATCTGTCTGAGAGCAAACACCAGTTCTGGTTTGTATAGGATAGGCTGAACTAAGCGAATCTTCAAGTGACCCGTGCCCCACGAGTCCAGGGAACAGATTGTAACCTAGTTTTTTCCCCCATCTCACACGTGAAAATCTATTCTTATCTTATCTCTCAAGTACACCTTTTTTTTTCTTAAATTTCCTCGCATGAGCATTGCATATTTTCCTCTCATGAGCGTTTGAGCATTGGACCCCCGCTCCAAACTAGACGGCTGATCTGTGTCACAAACCAGCATTCAGGGCGACAACACAAGGAAGAAATGACACGAATGAATTAACCAGCGTCATTGTACGTTGGTTATTCCGGTGGTTTTTCGTTCAATAAGGACCTCATTGAACATAAATGATACTACTGGTCCTTGTGTGTAGAAACAAATTATACTAGTCAAAAGGCCGGATATTATTTTTTCTTTTAATTTCCTCGCATGGAGGTTGCATATTACCTTCGCATGAGGTTTTTGCAGTAGACCCCCCGCCCAAACCCGGCAATCTGGCTAAAACCACATGTCCAACACAAGAAAGGACCCAATGACACGCTTAAGTCCCATTGTAGTGGTCTTCCGGTATTATCACACAAAATGACCTTATGACATAAATGTCCTACGGCTGTCTCTATGTGTAGACGCATGATCACTAGCCAAAAGCCGGATCATTTTTTTTTTTCTACTCGCATGACGGTCTCATACTTTTTCCTCGGCATGAGTCGCATTGTCCCACCCCTGAGCTAAACATGACCGCTCTGGTCCAAGACCACATGTCCTAAAACTTAAGAAGACCAAGCAATGACATATGCCTAAGCTGTGTCACTGTTGTGATTCTCCTTGTGTTCTCACTGTTAAGGACCTAATGACACATGAATGTGACTGTACCGGTCCCTGTGTCTAAATCACATGATGTCCCTAAGCCAAACCGGATATTAGGCCCGTTGGAAGTTTGCTAGGAATGCATTATAAAAGCTTCCAGCCTTAGCGTGCAACCGTATAAGCGGTGACTTGGTTTTGATCTTTAGTGGGGAAGTATAAAAAAATGGTTTAAGAAATAAGACTCGAGGTTTTGAATAATGACTATAACTTCGTCTTGCTAAAAGGGAGATAAATGACGTGAATAATACTTACATCATAAAGGGAGGAGTTTGTCTAACGCTCCATATTAAAGGTCAGGGGAGGAAGTGTATTAATTACACATTATATTAAGTAGATTTGGTGAGTTGATGGTAACTTATGGTTTAGAAAAATGTACATATAAGAATTTGTATTACAAGCCTTTAGACGAACACAATTTATAAGGTAAAGTCTGCAATTATGCAAAGGGAGACATCGTTTAATTACCTCCCTTATATGATTTTTTTCTGTGAGTTGAGAGAAAAAAAAAAATATGCCTCGTGAAAATTGTTACCTAGGACAACTCGTTAGACTCTTCACTCGAGTTGTTTTACTACAGCGGATAAATCGTGAACATATCCAGCTGACGCGTGGAAGAATAGGAGGAAACCAATGAAATTTACAGTAAACAATGGACAGATGAGCTGATAATGATATTTATAGAGGATGTGAACACACTTGGACACGCTGGTGGTGAAGAATGAGGCGGGGATCGCCAATTTACCGAGGAGCAGTCCTGGAATAAGGACGTAAGAGTGGCAGGGAATTGTTTTCTTGCCAGGCTCAAGTTCAATTTCTGTGAATGAAACCAGAATGAATACTTCTGAAGAATCCTATAGACCGTAGTTAGAGTAGTAGAATCTATTTCACATATGAAAGGACCAAGCTGTGATTAAGTTCAAGTATAGGCTTGGTGATAAAATGGGTGATAGTAAGAAAATTATGAGGTGTTGTGAGGATTCTGTGAAACCAAAAGTAACGTAGGTCCTCTTTGACTCATAACTTTTTGATAGACATTGAATAGAATGATTTTCGTTTCATTCAGAAGCTGAAATAAAAGTATATTACAAGGTTAACGACATTTACAACTTAAGTAAGAGCGCAGGATAATGAGAAATGAAGCTGAAGCTACAACAAATGACTATGATGAGGTTGGATAAAAATGAGACTAAGTAAGCATCTGAGAAGATTTACAGAAGAATAACTGGGGGATTTTAATAGCCGTGCTGGGACTATTGTGTAATGAACTTTGCAATATTGACTGTTACAAGTAAGATGAGTAAAGAAAATTGAAGGGTGATTGCTATTTACAGTATGAAACAAATGCGCTCTCTAGCGGTATACAAGTATGAGGATACTGCAACAGGTGTAACCCCAATGTGCTAATTGGCATATATGAATTTTAAGATGATTGGTATTTTGATTTAATATGAGTCAAATCTGACAGGATTAGTAGAGGAGAGAAAACACTCAGGAAAGAGTTGATGAAAAGGCTTGTGCGAAGCCAGAATAAATAGGAATAGGCCATTAAAGGAATGAAAATAGGTATCTAAACCATATCTGATCTCATGTTCCAGGTAGAGAGGCCCCATATAACGAGGGTTACTGGGTCAAAAAGTATCCGCCTTTTTTTACCGGAAAAAAAAAAACCTACAGTCAGGTTACTTGCTAGTGAGATCTACCACTCATGGAAAAAGAAGACCGATCCTGCTCATTGGCTCGGAATTTGTTTCCCCCCAGAATAGAAGCCTACAGTGGTCACAGTCAATTTGCAATTAGTGTACGCGCGCTTGAGCTGTGGTAGTAACCAAGCCGTCGGATTTTATTTTTAGACACATCAACAAGCCGAAAAACGACAACATGGTCATTTCACGAAGTGGTCGAATCTTGGTTACACTGCTCAGAACCGGTCACATATCACCAACCGAGAACTTACACACCGAGGTGGTGGATAAGTTCCACGTTTCAGTACAATTTCCATATTGTCAGAGTATTTGATCACTTGCGTAGGACGTGGGCGCTAAATTTGCGTGCCTGAAAGATGTTAAGCGATGGAGCTGAAAGCCAAACTCCCGTTGGTAAGTTCAAAATACTAATTTGTGTAATGCTCATGGCTTCATCGCCAAAAGCTTTTGAATCTTTCGAATTGTTTCTACTTGGGTATCACCGAGCTTTTGGCAAAATTTAATGCAATACCGCTGTTCAAAACGTTCCGTCATTTCGTGACAAATAAAAATCCGACGGCTTGTTACTACCACAGCTCGCGTGTACACTAATTGCAGACGACTGACACTGTCTTTGGGAGGGAAAAAATTCACACATGCGTAGGAAGGTCTTCTCCACTGTATCCACCAGAGAAACCTCCTGTATATCATTTTGTTTTCCCGGAGAAAAAAAAAGGTCGGATACTTTTTGACCAGACCTCGTATATATGCATAGGTACATGAATGTGCCCAGGAGGAATGGGACATACAAGAGACAGTTAGGAAATGTTTGTACCTGGAATTTGTACCACATGCCTCTGTTATGATGAACTTCTGAGATGTAAATAAAATGTTTGTTTTGATGGAACGTTTCTCAAGTTGGGTTAAGTCTCTAAAAGTTTGTTGAGTGCTAGAGTAAACAGGATACTGGATATAAAGAAAATCACCACTATACGAAGTTGTCACTAAGTAACAACACAAGGAGGGATGGAACGAGTTAGGTTGGAAGCTTGAGATATATCATCCAGGAATAGTCAGCTCTGGCGGTGATGGCCAGTATTAAGATATACTCTTATTTGGAAGATTGTCAATAGACTAAATTGACAAAATAGAAAATCCGACGACTAGGTCTGCCCCAGTCACCTAGTTCGTTGGTTAATACAATTAGGGCCAATTATTCATATACAGGGCACACAGTCACATAAGATTACTACATGGCACTGTGACATATTACTAATTGGTGCCGCAACCAGTCCTAGGAGTTCACCACCACGGTGACATATTACTAATTGGTGCCGTGACCAACACTTCTTAAAGTGACATGGCTACATCACAAGGAGAAATGGAATACCAACAACAACAGCAACAACAACAACATTCCATATTTGTTCCACCACCTGTGGAGCAAGAACCAACAATGGCCGCTCTTAAGAGTATTACTGAAACGCTATATAATTTTGACTTATATGCAAAATATAATCAGATTAGATCAGTGATAACCCCATTTAAAGGAGACTCGAAAGAATTTAGAAAATGGATGAAGGATGCAGACAGATTTGCCACTATGATAAAATGCAAGCACAGATATGTAACGGAAGAAGATATTATATATATATATATAATATATATAATATATATATCTATATATATATATATATATATATATATATATATATATATATATATATATATATATATTACGCTCTTGTTACGGATTTCTTAAGGAGACGTGATAATACATATCCAAGTGAGACATATGAGTTATTGAAGAAAGAGCTAACGAAACGCTATAGTGACATTACAAATACGGAACATGCATGGTCATTGCTTCGCCGCATCAAACAACAACGTAACGAGCCTATACAATCCTATGCATAGAAATTATTAAATTTGGCGGAGGAGGCATTCCTGAATGGATTGACAGCATCACCGGACCTTGAGAAACATCTGGTAGGAATTTTTATTGACGGACTGTTGGGCAGTAGTACAAAACTCCATATGATTCGTAAGGATCCCAATACAATAAATGAGGCGATCCAGATAGCGATTACAGAAGAAAATGTCCAAACGAGGTTTAATCAATGTATCGAACAAGAACCAAAACCGTCGAGGCACAGACAGAAACATGAGCCGATGGAGATTGGACATTCCCGTTCTCGTTGGCGTCGCCCAAGCCGGACGGAAAACCAGAGACAGTTTGAACACAAGCTATCCTCGACATTTTCATAGGCAGCAGAGTATACAGCAGGTGAATATTCCCACTTGTTTTTAGTTGTGGTTGTAGAGGACACATAGCCCCTGAGTGCCGACAACAACATCCTCGCTGGCACCAGCAGTATTATAATGTTCCACAACAGAGTAGTTATGATAGTACGCGAGGACATAACCAAAACTTTAGAGGAGCGTATACACCATCCAACTTCAGAGCCAGACAAGCACGAAAACCAGGAAAATGGAACGGTCAATCACTAAGTAGGACCGTTAGTGATGACCGTAAAGTAAATGAAGACAGCTTCCTTCATCGAAGGTCCAAAAACATAAATAATAACAACATGGTGTCACATCAAAAGCCTTTTCAGCAGGAGACACATCAGCAACAAATTCATTCCATAAATATTACTCCAGATCCTAGCTCATGCCTGATCAAGATCCATGACAAAAATTATCGCGCACTTGTGGACACTGGCGCTTCAATAAGTTTGATTAGAGAGCAGCTGTACAAGCAGATCAAACACTTGGTAACTTTCAGACCTTCAAAAACGTTTATGGCATCAGTGACGGGACAATCTCTGAAGTCTTGTGGTACAGCGTACATCAAATTCCACATAGGACAACAACTGATCACACATCCTGTCATAATTACACGTGGGATGTCCAGAAATTTTATTCTAGGCAGAGATTTTCTTACTGCTCACAATGCTAGGATATATTTTGACCTCAACAAGATCAATATTAATGGGGAGTACATACAACTACAAGACGATATACACATAGCATCTTTGGTGCGGTTGACGACTCCAGTCACAGTACAGCCTAAC
This sequence comes from Oreohelix idahoensis, assembly GCA_024509875.1. Lineage (NCBI taxonomy): Eukaryota > Metazoa > Mollusca > Gastropoda > Stylommatophora > Oreohelicidae > Oreohelix > Oreohelix idahoensis. The sequence goes on along the minus strand of JAMPIV010006921.1, from coordinate 99,180 downwards.
ACACTTGTGATAGCTAGAGGACGAGTCAAGAGCTCTAGTTATATCAAGAAAGGACAGTCAATACAAATTGAACCTTTGGAAAATGAGGATATAAATGATGAACCCCTCATGTTTGTTACTGAAGGTATAGCAGAAGTTTCAGCCTCACGTGACTTCCCTGTCATGATTATAAACATGTCAGGACAGGCTACAACGATACACAGAGGTACTATAGTCGCCAAAGTACAAAGATCGTCTTTGAATACCACCAAGAATGGGAAAACACATGAAGTTAGTTGCAATCAAAACCAGCACACCCTTATGTCACGCACATGGCAAAATAATACCTTAGGTTACCCTTCCGATCCTAACAGAAACTTTTGTCGGCAGAGCACAGAGGTCAACCAACTCAATAACAGATATTGAGGCAGGAATGATACACGAACAATAAGGGAGAAGAGTCAATTAAATAGAGTGGATAGATATGGAATTGGAGACCAGTGGAAGAATGAAAAACAGAGAGATCAACAAACACTACATAGAGATAAGATGAATGGCACATTGTATAAAAAAAACCTAGCAGAGAAGAACCTGAACACATACATGCAAGAGCGAAGGAAGACGAATAATTATAGTTATCTACGAAAAGTGAATCAAGTGATACAAAGAAAAAACACAGGATGGTATATACAGAAGAACAGATGGTGGTAGCACAGGTCAAGCTACGTATGTTAGTCTTATTACTCACCATGCACTACCAACCATAACAAAGCCCTTTGAAAATACTTGTGGTCAACGACAAAATAGCAATCATATTGGGAATACAGAGGAAGAGCATACTCCAAGGTGGAAACCCTATATGAGATACTCNAATAAACCACTGTATCAGAGGTACCAGTTTAGATGTGCAAGTCTCTTTGAATATAGTCGTAGAAAACGACAGAATGGAGGCAATGTATATAATGAGGAGAAAGAGCATACTCCATGGCAGAGACCCAATGGGACATATATAAGTCAATCAATGTCGCAGAGAACAAAGTCCAGATGTTTTAGACCTTTTAATTGTCCTAAAACAGAACAAGAAAGAACAAATTTCCACAGAGATGAAGAACATAGTACATATGTTAAAATACCTTGGACAGATAATGAGTCCCATAGACAGAATGATTCACCAGATCGGTTGGCACAGCTTTTAGCCACGTTGAAAGTAAATGATCAACACATGTCCAAACTCACTACGTTTGTTACTAAACACCAGGACGTGTTTGCATTAACAGATATGGAGTTAGGTAGAACTAATACAGTATATATAAACATTCAAACTACAACAGAAGAACCCATTAGTTTGAAACCATACCACACTCCATTAAAAAACAGGCAAATAGTAGAGAAAGCTATAAATGACATGTTGAATGCTGGAGTTATAGAGAGATCGAGATCAGCATGGTCGTCACCAATAGTGATTGTCTCCAAGAAAGACGGAACGAGTAGATTCTACTGTGATTATCGAGCGTTAAACAGAATTACAAAAACGATTTCGTATCCATTGCCACGGATAGATGATATTTTGGCAACACTTGGACACTCCACACATTTCACTACATTGGATGCACGCTCAGGATTTTGGTGCATTCCTATGACACCAGCAGCGAAAGAAAAGTCAACGTTTTGTACACACATGGGTAGTTACAAATGGAACGTTATGCCTTTTGGGTTGAAAGGAAGTCCCGCGACATATATGGCGTTGATGGATGAAGTCCTACAAGGAATGCATTCTTTCGCATTAGCTTATATTGATGATGTATTGATTCACACATCAGGTACTGTGGATGACCACCTATACAAGGTTGAACAAGTTTTTGATCGCCTACGACACCACCAGGTTAAACTGAAACTAAGTAAATGCGAGTTCCTAAAGACGGAAACTAAATACTTAGGGTTTACTGTGAATAAAGAAGGTATTCGCCCTGATACAGATAAAGTGGAAACAATAAGGAACATGCCCGCTCCCACAACAGTGAAGCAGGTACGAGCGTATATTGGTTGTTGCGGATACTACAGACGTCACGTCGTTAATTTCTCCAAGGCTGCTGAACCACTCATTGCACTTACCAAGAAATATTCAAGATTTAGGTGGACAAAAGAATGCCAAGAATCCTTTGATTATCTTAAGGAAGCACTTACAAAGATACCACTGTTTGCACATCCGGATATATCTCGTCCAATGATCATGTATACAGATGTTTCAAATACAGCAATAGGCGCTTGCTTAGTCCAACTCAGGGAAGAGAATGAGACACCCATTATACCAGAAATCCCTAATGAAATGCCTATAGCATTCGTGTCACACGCTCTCTCTAAAACTCAGAAACGATGGTCGACAACGGAGAAGGAAGCGTTTGCTATACATTACGCGATACAAAAACTTGATTTTTATATCAGAGGTACTAAACTCACTATCAGAACAGACCATCAACCATTAGTGAATTTGCTTACTAAGACGCAGGAGCAGCCAAAAAAGTTACAAACATGGTCTATGAACTTACAATCATATGATACAAAAATTTAGTACATTTCCGGTATTCAAAATACGTGTGCAGACCTCCTTTCGCAAACGCCACAACCTAGTACTATACTGGAAGATGATCTAATTGCGTCTACAGATATCAACGACAACGCAAAGGAAATTAACATTATAAATTCCAACAGAGTAGATGATGGGAATACCACTACCATAACAGATAACGGCACGGAGCAAACATCAGATGTAGATACACTTGATGTACATACTGAGCAGAGAAAAGATCCCGAAATTCGTAAGATCATCAAACAGGTGCAAACGAAACCTACGTCGCTTAAACGGATTATAATCTTGCCCAATATCAACTACTATATCATATTGATGAGAAACAAGAGGGGAGATTACAGAAAGTAATTCCACAATCAATAATACCCCAACTACTAGAGCAGTTTCTTGATAATAATGGACATGTAGGGAGAGATAAAACCATTGATATAATCAAGAAAAGATACTATTGGAAGTCTATGTACAAAGATATAGTTGAATATTTTGGTACTTGTAGGGTATGCAGAATCAGAAATATGAGACCAACTAAAGTTCCTTTACAGGAAATGAAATCATCTCATTTTCCTATGGAAGTTATAAGTATGGACATTTCTGGGTCCATATCCTGTTACGCAATCTGGAAATGCATACCTTTTACATATTGTTTTGATTGTCCACAGAACAGTTTTCATGAGTATGAATGATGATAGTGTTTGGCGTTAAGGGTCACTGAACTGTTGTAAACACTTGTTTAAGTGTAACTCAGCTACATGAGTTAATGTCTGACTTTATGTCAACATGGTGTGACTTGTTCATGCGTTGCGAGAAAGCATGTAGTGAACACAAGTCTGGTGTGACTAGATTATTCTGTGTTTGACCGCCGAGCTGGGCGCTCGAGTCTGTGTTTAGAAGCCGAGCTATAAGCTCGTATTTTTTGTGACTGAGAGGATCCGTATTTGTGACTATAATATTTATGCTGTGATAGATTATATCTAGTTACTTATTAATGGCGATATGGTTATCGCCTGGAGACGCTCCTGTTGGAGCCAGCATTTTCATGTTCACGGAGAACATTATAAGGTGAGGGTTTTCCACCTTGGAGCTACGAAGGAGTCAGGCGACGCATTTCCCGCCTGGTAGCTATAAAGTACAGGCGAAGTGTTTTGTCCCGCCTGGGAGGAGATTATATGAATGTATGGCGAGGGTTATGCCGCCAATCACTGATAAGTGATATATACACCTGGACGGTGATTTATTTGTGCGAGGAGGGTATACCGCACGTATAAGTATTCAGTGTGCTGTTTGTGCACGTCAGGGAGGCCAGTCCCTAGTTATTGTCGTGACAGTTATTTCTTACAGGCATTGTCAGCCTGGGTGTGATGTTCGTATGCTTGCTGATATATTTGATATCCAGGACCCGTATGTGAATTGTTAAATAAATGTCAGGAAGCTGTAACCAGTGGCGTTCGTGTTCATTCATATCCCTAGTATTGATCATCATCTACACACGCCACATGCATCAAACAGTCATTCTGACAGCTGGGGGCTCGAATAAGGAGTAAAGTGAACCTGGAAGCAAGAGTAAAGATCAACTACGGCACCCCTGCATCTATGAATGTAAACATACTGTTATTGTTGCACTGTGCTGGCAATACACGGTCCTGAAGGCCAAAATATACTCAGCCGAGCAACGGGGAGTTCAGTCCAGCAAGTCCTGACCTACTGACATACACGTCGTTGATACATCACTCTTTTCAAGCTTATTTCTAAGTACATAACAGAGTTGGCTAACGAGGTATTTTGTATTAGTGACACCGTTGACGGTTGACCTGACACGGTTTTTCAAGTTCACGACCTCTCTTGGGAACTTGCTTTCTGCACTCGAATATTTCAGAGAGAGAGAATGTATTGTAATGTAACTGTTCTTTTCAACGATGAAGTTCATGTACTGGCTATTGTCGGAAACAGTCACAGGTCAACTTTGAATCTTCTGTACATTGAACTAAGCAGAAGTAGCATCATGTGTGATCGTGAATGCTGACCCTTCGTCCTGCAAGTGGGTCAGGTGTGTGCTACTACTGGTCACTATATTCAGTTGCTGCAGTTCAGCCTACAACAAGTCCTAGAGCTTAACATCACAGACTGTGGATTGTTCATGTGCTGGCTTCAAGTGTGTAATGTGTGATCGTCCTACGTTTGACTGTCTTCGTGCTGTAAGTTTGTGGAGCGGTGTTGCATCATCATCGAGACCATTAGACGTAATTTCTATGGACCAGACAACATGTGTTCTTCGAGGAGTTAAACTATAAGATATGTATTATTCTTTGTAATTTAGTATAGATTGCTTGTTTAGGCCTATTCGTTTTCTGTGGTTATCGTCTGTGTAAATTACTTTATGAAGTGTGTTTTTTCATCTGTTTTGCTCAGTTTTGTTTACTTGTGTGGCGAATCTGTTGTTATCGTGAGTTTTTTGCATTCTTTGCTGTGTTTTAGTATTTTATACGTTTGGAAGTGTTGTTTGTTGTACATCATAATACTTGCCTTTACTGTTTCAGGTTTATGTAATTAGTGTTATAGTACATTAGGATTTAGTACATTAGGATAGATATGTTTTCTTGTTGAAGAAATATAGATAGTTAGCCTACTTGTCGTCATTTAACTAGGTTAGACCTAGATTATAAGCATTAGAATTATACTTACTTATTTTAGTAGTTAGTATTGTAGACATATTTTACATTAGCATTAGTGTTTATACTTTAGTTCTGATTAGATGTTAATAGTTATCTGTTTCTTTTTATTCAGAATTTGTGTCAGTGAGCTGGAGTGCTATCGCCCAGTACTTCTGTTACTTCTGACTGCAGAATTTTAACACCTTGATTGGGCTTGCCATTCAAGACACTCCTTCAGAGATAAGTTGATTTATTTTATGCAACATCCACTTCTCTGTTTAACATACCACTTAAGCTTTCTCTGGTGGTCATCCATTGTGCAGTGTTTGTATTCATTGCGTTTATTTCTGGCTATATATTGTTGTGTGAGATTAATACATTTTTCTTTCCCGGAAGGAACGTGTATTGATCTGTCTATAGGTTTTGTAAAATTAATTCCAGTGTATGGGAGGTCCGGTCTTGGAGAGACTCGGTGTCTAGTGCCCCGTGGAATTATTTGAACATTTATTGGTGTTAGCTGTTTAAGTCTGGTTTGTATATCCATTGTCGTGTAAATAATAGTATTTCTCATGTGGTGTTTACATATTGTTTTCTTGCGTCAGTTCTTACTATCACTGTAAATAAGTTCATTTTACAGCTACAGTGTTATTGGTTGTGTTTGCAGGCGTGGTATTATACTCCTATTCCTATTTTCCTTTTACTTTCATCTGTTATTCCCCCCGCCTGTTGGTTATTGTTTGTCTTTCTTGTACTTGTAGTGTATTTCATCATCACCAGATTCATTTGTCCTCTTGGAAATCATTTATATATTTTATGCATGCCTTGATGTATATGAGTATTGAGAATGAGTTCTATAGGTTAGTCATTTGTAATTGGTTATTTAAGCATTCATTATTTCATTAGTATTTCTTGCTTTGCTGTTGCAGCAAGAGTCTTAGGTGGGACTATTTTCATTAAATAGTGTTATCCACAATTTCATAGGCTATAGCTATTGTTCAAGGGAATTTAGACATGGGTAATTCTGCAGGTTCCATGGATGATTCATTTTCATCATCATGTGATGAGCCTATGCAAGAGTGTAGTCGAACTTGTGAGAACAGAAGAAGAAGGATAGCTCTGAGAGAGTTGGCATTGGCAATAAGGAATGGTGATGCATACGAGGTGTATAACTCCCGTATAGAAGTAAGAAAGAGAGATAGTGTGAAAGTTTATCAGTTAAAAATGAAGAGTACCTTTGAGGCTAAGGTACAACCAAAATGCAGTCAATACAAGGAGAAAACTAAGTTGGATGTGAAGAAGAAATCTGATTCAGCGGCGACTAAGGTTAAAACTGAAACAAGGAGTGTGTCAGTACAAACCGATATGCATGATGTTGCTGTCCAGACAGATTACACTTGGGAAAGCACTTCATTTCCAAATGAGATGTCATTGACAGTGACCAAAGTCAAGATACCAGATAAGGTGTACAATAGATAATGATCCAGTCAAGAGTAAGGAAATGGTAAGACCACAGGTAGAAAACCAAAGGAGTGGTACAAAGACTACAGAGCTAACCATAAAAGCATCTGAGGAACCAGTTTGTGTTCCAGTGTCTATACATGCAGAGACATGTTACACATCCCAAGGAGCCTTTTTGCCAAAAATGGGTTTTTGGTGTGACAAAGATCAGTTAAAGATAGACAAACTGATTCAGGAAGAGGGAACCTTGGAGGAAAAGTGTATAATATTAGAAGAAAAATTTAAGATTGTTGAGCAGAGATTAGTAAAGGAATACAAAGATGGTATTCAAAGATTAGATGATAAATTCAAGGTGGATGAGAACAGGATATTAACTGAGTGTAAGGGTAATACTCAAGTTAAAGAGCAACATTGCAGGGTCCTGATAGATCGTTGGAAGGAGAAATGTAATGCTGTGAAAAAGAGTTACTTTGTTAAAGTTCAAGCACTAGAAGAGCAATTTAGGGCTGCTAAACAAAGATTAGAGCAGCAAGCCGAAGCATTGAAGGATCAAGTTAAATCTATGCAGGAGCAACACAAGACTACGTCTGATACAGATCTGTCTGATTTGGAGAAGGTACCAGAAGATGCAGAGCTTCATTACAAAAAGGCTAAGATAGAGCATACTACATCTGTAGCCAAAGTAGCAGTAACGGAAGCTACTGAATCTGCTAAGAAAGAGGTTTGGAAGACAGTAATAGATGGTCTCAAGGGAGAAGGTGCTGGAATAACAGCCCAATTAGAGTTATTACTGGCTTATGATTTCGAAGGCAAAGGTGCAGCAAAAAGTAAAGAGCCACTGAAATTATTAATGTTTGATGCTATCAAGAGGTTACCATCAGAAAAGTGGGACATAGATGATCTTTTTGCATTATTGAAGATACTATGCTATCTAGAGATACTGTTGTGATCTTTGTGGTAATAGCTGGTGAAATTGCTTGAGTGCTGGCAAGAGATGTGTTAGATGGTGTGACATATTTTATGTTGTAAGATAGTTGAGAGCTGATAGGAAAATAGTGAGTTTGGTGATACATGTTAAGAAAAGGAAATTTATGACCCTGTGTAAAGACACATTATGTTAGATTTATCTCTCAGGTCATGTCCCTGTCCATCATTTATGTATGTTTACCATGGAAGAGAATGTTTGAGTGGTATGGACAGTGGAGTATAATGTGGCATGAAAGGAAATAATGCATTTTGGAAATTGGCCAAATATGCTTTCCTAATCTGGATAATTATTTTATTTCCAGAATTTAGGTATCCAGTAGTGTAGGAAACCTTGGGACTGCAACTACTTAAAGCACTTTATGCCATCACTGAGAGTGTCTTGACATGGTCATCGGTCATTAGGTTGCTGAGATGGTCTGCAGTCTCTGTTTTAAAAAGTGATCTCATGCTATGATAATTGTTACAGAATACCAGATGCTGGAGCGCATTGCTTTGTTGCTGATGTTCTTAGTTGTTTAGTTATGTTATATTGCATTGAATGTAAAGTTTTGGTTTAGGTAATCTTATCATGGTGCAGATGGATTTTATATGAATTGACTTCATATATTTCACATTGTTATGACAAAGTCTTGGGCAACTTCAGATATGTGAATGAGAAACTGCCTCATTAGTTGGAGATATAAATATTTATGAAGTCATGGCTGAATGCATGACACTTTTGATTAAATTAATGCCCTTGATGATTGCAATTTATATTGCAGTTATTGTAAATGGAATGTGCTATACTGTTGTGATAGTCCTCTGCAGTAAGGATTACAGTGAGAGAGAGGAGTGGAAATATCCTATTGTGTTTTCCTTAGAGAGTCTAGTTGCTGGAAAACTCATGCTTGACATGAGCATAGTCCTTGAGGAGTAAGAAGCAGTGAAGAAGGTGCTATATTTGTCTGCCAGAACTTCACAGATACACATAGTGGTAGAGCAACTTGGTTGGTTGTTAAATATTTTTCTATACTGTACCTAACTGAGGTACTACTGTGGGTTAAACTTTACATTTTTGAGAGAAATTGTAGAGAATTTTTTGCGCAATGATGTATTTTGGATAAAAGTAGCTGAGATGTGAGATTTTTTTTCGGAACGGTTGTGTAATTGCATACACCTGTATAGGTTGTCTAAATTTTTTGGAATGGATCTATATAGTATTTATTGTTATGAAATTGCATTTAACTATTTAATTTGTCTCCATTAGTGGAATGGTATGACAGTATGTGGTAACATTTGCTCCATATGAGAACTGTGGTATGGGTTAGAGTATGACTCACCCATCGTTTATTGTGTAAATGTTCCAGTCACAGTAATATGACAACTGTTTCAGTAAGACCGTATGTTTGCATCCAACAATGTGTTGGTACATGAGGGGTTCTGTGGCTTGTACTCTTCGGTGCAAAACTTCGTTTTCCATCTGGAGAGGGGGGTGGATGTCACAGAACAGTTTCATGAGTATGAATGATGATAGTGTTTGGCGTTAAGGGTCACTGAACTGTTGTAAACACTTGTTTAAGTGTAACTCAGCTACATGAGTTAATGTCTGACTTTATTTCAACATGGTGTGACTTGTTCATGCGTTGCGAGAAAGCATGTAGTGAACACAAGTCTGGTGTTACTGGATTATTCTGTGTTTGACCGCCGAGCTGGGCGCTCGAGTCTGTGTTTAGAAGCCGAGCTATAAGCTCGTATTTTTGTGACTGAGAGGATCCGTATTTGTGACTATAATATTTATGCTGTGATAGATTCTATCTAGTTACTTATTAATGGCGATATGGTTATCGCCTGGAGACGCTCCTGTTGGAGCCAGCATTTTCATGTTCACGGAGAACATTATAAGGTGAGGGTTTTCCACCTTGGAGCTACGAAGGAGTCAGGCGACGCATTTCCCGCCTGGTAGCTATAAAGTACAGGCGAAGTGTTTTGTCCCGCCTGGGAGGAGATTATATGAATGTATGGCGAGGGTTATGCCGCCAATCACTGATAAGTGATATATACACCTGGACGGTGATTTATTTGTGCGAGGAGGGTATACCGCACGTATAAGTATTCAGTGTGCTGTTTGTGCACGTCAGGGAGGCCAGTCCCTAGTTATTGTCGTGACAGTTATTTCTTACAGGCATTGTCAGCCTGGGTGTGATGTTCGTATGCTTGCTGATATATTTGATATCCAGGACCCGTATGTGAATTGTTAAATAAATGTCAGGAAGCTGTAACCAGTGGCGTTCGTGTTCATTCATATCCCTAGTATTGATCATCATCTACACACGCCACATCCATCAAACAATCATTCTAACATTGATCAATATTCAGTATGGCCTGAAACTTATCCTCTTAAGAATATAACGTCAGCGACAGTGACAGAGTTTTTTCCTACAAGAATTTGTACCAAGACATGGTTGTCCTAAAAGAATCATCACGGACAATGGAAAGCAATTTGTAGGCAACCCTTTTAAGAAGACACTTCGGACTTTGAATATTCAGCATACGACTAGCACTTTTTATAGACCGCAGGCAAACGGACGAAATGAGAGAATGCATGCTACATTGCATGATATCCTTGCCAAATATATACAAGGCAATGCTCAATATTGGGACGTATATATCAATCAAGCTCTTGAAGCGATAAGAGTAAACATAAACGTGACGACAGGACTATCTCCGTTCTACATGCTATATGGACGTGAGCCTATGTTCCCATTAGATAATCTTTTGCAACCCCAAAAGAAATATCAAGGTGAAGATCCTATAGAAGTTATACTACAAGAAAAGCACAGAGCACATCAGATAGCAAACAGTAATGCACAGAAAGCCTTCAAGAAATGGCAGACGCAGCATGACAAAAGAGCGAAGTTAGAGCAATTCAAAGTCGGAGATAAAGTATATTACAAGAAGAACGTTAGAGATAATAAGTTGGATGCACGATGGCTGGATGGATATAAAATAGTAGAACAGTTAACACCCGTTAATTACAGACTATGGCATGAGGAGAAGAACATAACCGTCAAAGCACACGCATCACAGATGAAAAAAGATGATCATCGCCCTACAGCTCCGCCAGCCTTATACAGTAGCAGACCAATACGAAAGGTCACGTTGAGTTATTATGATTCCACAGAGACATTAAGTACTTCACGTGAAGAAAACGACATGAATGTTGAGCACAACATTAGCCTACAACAACGTAACACTTCAGGTCAACTCCAAGATGCTGTACATCGTTTAGTTCGCTGCAGAGAAGACTCAGAAGATGAAGATGACATTCCACCAGCAGAATTGAGAAAAAGATTAATATACAGAGACAATCGCCTACACGTGAGAGATAGTAATACGCCACTATCGACACAAGACGAAGAACCTCATGCGTCCATAACAAGTCAAACATACTATGGTAGTCAAGGACTACAACCGTCAACCTCCAGTCAACACCAGTCTACACATTCTACTTGGGATAGTGAAGATGACAGACCTTTGAAATCAACGAGAAACATGGTTCCCCACGGTCGCAACTTTACAGAAAAACATGCGAGTCAAGGACTACCACCGTCAACCTCCAGTCAACACCAGGCTACCCATTCTACTTGGGATAGTAAAGATGACAGACCTTTGAAAACAGCAACGAGAAACATAGCCCCCACAGTACGAACTTTACAGAAGAGCATACGACTCAGAGGTCACCACTGTTAACTTCCAGTCAACACCAGCCTACATACTCTAGCTCAGATAGCGATGACGAACAGTCTTTACAAGTGACGAAAATTAACAGAGATACAACGTTAAAATACCTCCAAAGATAACATGTAAGGATAAAAACAAAAGGCGTAGGCTGCTGATAGTACATGATCGCGCTGACCGCGGGTCATCACCCTCCATAAAAATTGACTTGCTAGACGGGAAGTCCAAACGGTTACCATTTGAACGGGATGAGAACGGCGGATCAAAAGGAAAAAAAAATGACTGAAAACTTGCGTGAGACTAGCAAGGCTAAGGAGACGCAATTGGGAGGGGGGGGGGGAAGTAAAAATTCACGTCCCCAAATTGACACGAGGTACGGAAAGGGACGCTTTTGCGATACCAAGCCTTTGATTTGAATTCAGCGGCTAAACGCAGATGCTTGAAATATTACAAAATTTAAAAAGTTACTTTTTCTTAATATTAATGTTAGGAATATAAAAATTAGCTGGCCGGATGGCCCATTCTGAGCAGTGAAATAATATGCTTTTAATTATACAGACGGATAGATAATAATGAAGACATTGACAAAAGACTGTGTTGTTCACAACAGCGAAAGACTGCATTGAATCAAACCTGTCATTATTTGCACAAAAATCGCGACCTTGAAGACTCAAGTGTCCAAATCTAGTTAGAATGAAAGAGAAGGGGAATTGGTGGAAGCTGTGGCTAAAAATAACTTTTCAGGCAAAATTGCAGAGGGGATGAATAGGTTGGTTCAAAAAAACAAGTACGTTTTTGTGAAAACGCAAGTAGAGACGGACAGACTAACAGATAAAAATCCATACTTGACTGAAGCATGACTGAAATGACTTTAGTGTAGGAAATTTGAATTTAAAAAAACCAAGGCAGTGATTGGCCACAGACAATCATATTATCGGCGCTCAGACGCGCATTTGGGGCCATTCCTCAATAGTTGTTCAGTGATAGACACAGTAAATTTCAAGTGTGGTGATTTCCAAATGAAATAAATTGAAATAAGTTCAGGGACGCCATACTATAGCCAGCAGCTCAGCTGAGTTTTGCTAGCATTTCTGTGTTCTTTATTCATAATCTGGTAAGATTGAAATTATTTCTTTGTATATTTTGAATATTGTTTAATGTTTCGAGTGATTTGATACTGCCATATCGAAATCTAGCCTTACAAACAAGTAGGGATTTGCTCTAGACCCCCCGCCCTAGTTCAGGGTCTAGGGACAAACAATATACATAAACTCCAGCAAGGGTTAGGAAGGACAGATCAAGTGTTGAGAACAATGAAACATATTACCTATCCTATTTTAGGGCAGGAAACTAATAAATATATTTCAGAATCTGTAGTCTGGGAGGACCTATCTGATGTGAAAACACCATGGTAAAATGTGCTGTATGGTCAGAGAGATCTGACCTGTCTATATGGTGTTGTTGTTGTGTAGTGTTGTGTCCAGACATGGTTAGAGAATGGAATTTTGACACATAGCCAATACTTTGATTGCAGAGCTGTGAGTTTCAGTTGGCACCAAGGCGGTGTCAACTAAGTTGGTGATTTTACCAGAGTGGATCCGTGCAGTAACGTTGTGTCAGAGCAGACTATTATTGCCCCCAAGCACGGAGAGGTGGGGCCACCAGACCACTATTATTGCCCCCAAGCACGGAGAGGTGGGGCCACCAGATCTCAGCACCAGAGCTACATCTTCAAAGTTGAGTGAGCCTCTGGTCTGCTGGAAATTCACCAACTCCATTTAGTTACTAACAATCCCATAAAATTCCTGCCATTTCTGGACAAGGTGTAGTCAATATAGACTGGAGTGATGAGGCCACCCCAACAGCACAACCATTAACTATCCTCCCAATTAGATGACTACTATAAACATTAATAAAACTAAATAGTCTAGTACATACATATGTACACTCTTGCATTTATTATGTAATATTCCATGCATTTCTTTCATAATTTCTAAATCTTTTATAAGTTCTGGTCAAAATAAAACTTGATCCAGAACAAAATAAAATGTAAAAAAAATTTCTATCAAAAATTTTACACACTTGAGTTAGTTCAGTGTATTATAACATTTGTTAATATTATTAGACTTCTTAAATATCTGTGTGTGTGTCTATAAACTATCACACCACATTACATATCAATACCCTAGACACTTAACGTAGTCACATTCATTAGAAAAAAAAAAAAAGATAAGTGTGAGGTCGTAGTGGTAGCGAGAAGGGCCTTCTGACAACTCTCAGTTACAATTTATCTCAGGAGCCTTCACAGCTGACCTCATGCATCACACGTAGTACCATCACCACCATACAATACCATCAAACCCACTACATATATTGGGGTCTCTTTGTTCCGGGATCATTAGCCCAACAGTAATATTAGGATCTCCTGGTGGGAGAAATAAAATTAGGGGAACAAAATTGTAAAATTCCCTTTAAAATTAAAAGTGTCCCTGCAGATAAAAGTTGGTGAATCTTCACAGCCAGTAATAAGTAATTAGTTAATTAATTAATTAGAATTATTTAGACTATAGTAATTAGAAGTAATTTAGTGGTTAGAGATTTATCTTGTATATTATTATATTGTCTAAAAAGTATGGCGGAGCTAGCAAAATTCCGATCAGCTGCTGTGCTGACCGCAAAGGAGATGGGAATGGATGGTCAGATTTTAATTCAATATGTAACGGCTGAATGTGATAAATATATTGAACGGGAAGAAAGGAGAGTAGAAAAAGAGGCTGAAAGAAAATTAGAGTCTGAAAGGTTGGCTGAAGCGAAGAGGTTAGAGGCTGAGACTAAGAGGCTGCAGATTGAGGCAGAGAAAAACGACAGCAAAGGGAGGCAGAAGATAAAAAGGCCGAAAGGGAGGCAGAAGATAAAAAGGCCGAAAGGGAGGCAGAAGAAAAAAAAGATTGACTGCCGAAAGGGAGGCAGAAGATAGAAGGTTGCAAAGGGAGCACGAATTACGACTAAGGGAGCTGGAATTACAAGGCCAGGCTCCTGAAAATGGTGCCAGCCCTTTTGCCTCAGATGCTACGCCTAGTCTGGGAGCCTCAAACTCAGCTATGGGGTTTCATTTAGACCATTTTGTTGAAAAAGACGATGACATAGAGGGGTACCTAGGACGTTTTGAGTTATTAGCTACTACATATGGGTTAGAGAGAGAGAGGTGGAGTTTAAAGCTATCACAGGGACTGAGAGGTACTTCTTATGAAGTATTTGCTAAAATGAACAGGGAAGACCAAGACAATTATGACATGTTAAAGCAGGCTTTGTTATTGAGGTACGAAAAAAATGGGGAATTTTATCGTAAGAAATTTAGAAATGCCAAACTGTTGTCTGGGGAGACATACCACCAATTCTCTGCCAGACTAGAAACCTATTTGGAGAAATGGACTGCTCTGGGGAAGACCCAAGATCTTAAAGAAATGATCATGATTGAGCAATTGAGAGAGTCCATGGCTCCAGACATGAGAAAATTTCTCATGGAACAAGGTGCAGAGAAGTTGGGGGAGGTTTTTAAATGTCGCTGAGAGGTATCAGGCAGCCCAGGCAGAGGTAAGTGGTGCTAAAAAGAAGCACATAGACAATTTTAAAGCTCCACAGCAATTTAATAAATTTGATAATAGAGAGCAGGGAAATAAAAGTAGGACAAACTTTGAGCGGCCAAGAAATGACTATCGCGACAGAAACTCACAGTTCAATGACCAAAAGTTCAATGAAAGAAAACCGTTGAACCAAGGAAAAAGATGGTGTAAATGGTGCAAGAAGGATAACCATAACACCGAATTTTGTAGAAGGAAACCTTCAAACATTGCTGCAATGAAGTCGGGGACGCAAAGATTAAAGGTTAATCCTAATGGACAACAGGAACCATATCACCCCCCAGTTTGTGAGGATGTTATTTGTAATGGGGTCACCATAAGGTGCCTTTATGATACAGGTTTGGATTATGATTCAGTTGTGAAGTCTAGCCTAGTGGACCCAAGTCAGTATACCACAGAAACAGTGGAAATACAAGGGGCGACCAAGGACATACCACTCATGACACTTCCCATCGCAAGGATAACGGTGAAAACTCGCTATGTGGAAGGAGAAATCAGAGCAGCAGTGATAGATGAACCAATCTACCCTCTGATATTGGGGTGTAGATACGTCTTCTTGGGGAATCCCGAGAGGCCTGTGATCATGGCGACAGTGCAGACCAGGTCACAGAAGAAGGAGGAAGAAGGTGAACCTATAAATGCTCATCCAGAGGAGATGAGGAAGGCGCAGGCTGAGGATAGGACACTCAAGCCATGTTTTAAAAAATTGCCCAAATGCCACACACCTCCGAACAAGGGAGAATATTTCATGAAGAACAAACTATTATACAGGAAGGCCGGAACTGGAATAAATGGTCGCAACCAGCTGGTTCTTCCCACTTCATATAGAGATAAAGTGATGGAACTCGGGCATGCGATTCCCTTCAGTGGTCACATGGGGATCAGCGCCACAGGACAGCGTATAGCTTGTCATTACTTCTGGCCAGGGATAACGGAGGATATAAAAAGATATGTCAAATCCTGCCCAGAATGTCAAAGGGTAGCTCCAAAGCACTGGACGGCTCCTGCAACTCTAGGGGAAATGCCCATAGTGGGAACACCTTTTGAGAGGGTTGCAGTGGATATTGTAGGACCTCTCACTCGGACCAAGAGGAGGAACAGTTACATCCTTACTCTGGTGGACACTTGTTCTATGTGGGGAGAGGCGGTAGCCCTGCCATCAATTGATTCAAAACATGTAGCAGAGGCACTACTTACAATATTTACCCGATTAGGATTCCCGCATCAAATCTTGACGGATAATGGATCTCAGTTCAAGGGGAAACTAACGGAAGAGGTTTTTAAACTATTTCAAGCCAGACACTTTCATTGTAGTCCGTACCATCCACAAGGGAACGGCCAGGTAGAGAGGTTCAACGGGACTCTCATTTCTATCCTGAGAAAGCTGGCACACGAAAAACCGGATCTGTGGGATCAATTCCTGCCCGCTGCATTGTTTGCGTATCGGGAGGTACCACATAGTTCAACCGGGATAGCTCCCGCAACTCTGCTATTTGGGAGGCCAATAAAAGGTCCTTTAGAAGCTTTATTAAGGACCTGGACGGATGAGAAGGCGGAAGAACCTGTTACCTCATCTTATCAATACGTGAACGAACTGACCACTCGTCTGAAAGCTGGATGGAAACTGGCAAATGATAATTTGAAACAAGCCAGGAAGAAACATGCAGCATATTTTAATAGGAAGGCAAAGGACCGAGAACTAGCTGTGGGAGAGAAGGTGCTTCTTCTACTACCCGGTAGCCAGAATAAATTACAAATTGGTTGGCAAGGTCTATATATGGTTCTAGAGAAGGTGTCTAGAACAAACTATAAAATTGACAAAAAGGGGAAGGAGAAAGTTTATCATGTAAACTTGTTAAAGAAGTATCTGGACAGACCACTCCAGGAAAGCACCCCCTTATTGACCTTGGCTATTGCAACTCAGATGCAAAAGGAACCACTCACCTCACATGAATACCCATTACATCCTTGTGAAACAGCAGCACAGGTAAAAGTCAGTAAGCACCTGACTAAAAATCAGAGGGAGAGAGTTCAACAGGTTCTGGAGGAACATACAGATGTATTAACAGATAAACCAGGCCATACAAATTTGCTACAGTATGACATGAAACTGGTAGACTCAAACCCAATCTGTATGAGAGCCTATTCTATTCCGTTCGCGAAGGAGAAGGCATTGAAGGAAGAAATATATTATTTGTTGAAGGAGGGGATTATTTCGCACAGTGAATCATCTTTTTAGTTCTAGTGTCGTTTTGTTGAGAAAACCGTCTGGGGAACACAGACTGTGCATAGATTACAGGAAACTGAATGCTGTCACAGAAGGACAAGTGGATCCATTACCAGACACAAAACAGTTATTTGCCAGACTGAACAAGGCAAAATACTTTTCAAAGATGGATCTTAGTAAAGGCTATTACCAGATCCCAGTGAAGCCTGAAGTGAGACCTTATTTGGCTTTTAGCACTTCGGATGGACATTATGAATTAAATATGCTACCATTCGGACTGAAAAATGCTCCGAGTGTGTTTTCAAGGATGATGCGCAAATTGTTGGATCCCCTGAATAACCCATGTATCACGAATTTCATGGATGATATTCTCGTCGCCACAGAGACATTTGAAGAACACATTGAAGCTCTGGAGATGTTGTTTGATAGACTTCGGGAGGCGAACTTAACTGCTAGGCCAACAAAATGTTGTATTGGATGCAAAGAGTTGGAATTCTTGGGGCACCCCTGTAATCAAAATTAGAGTAGTGGCAGACGTGAGGAGTAATTTTACCTATGTGTATCGCTGGTTTTGGAACTTGCCGTAGGCATGTTTTCAAGTGGGGAGATGTGTCGTAAAATTAACAGAGATACAACGTTAAAATACCCCCAAAGATAACATGTAAGGATAAAAACATAATGCGTAGGCTGCTGATAGTACATGATCGCCCTGACCGCGGGTCATCACCCTCCATAAAAATTGACTTGCTAGACGGGAAGTCAAAACGGTTACCATTTGAACGAGATGAGAACGGCGGATCAAAAGGAAAAAAATATGACTGAAAACTTGCGTGAGACTAGCAAGGCTAAGGAGACGCGATTGGGAGGGGGGGGGAAAGTAAAAAAAATTCACGTTCCCAAATTGACACGAGGTACGGAAAGGGACGCTTTTGCGATACCAAGCCTTTGATTTGAATTAAGCGGCTAAACGCAGATGCTTGAAATATTACAAAATTTAAAAAGTAACTTTTTCTTAATATTAATGTTAGGAATATAAAAAATTAGCTGGCCGGATGGCCCATTCTGAGCAGTGAAATAATATGCTTTTAATTATACAGACGGATAGATAATAATGAAGACATTGACAAAAGACTGTGTTGTTCACAACAGCGAAAGACTGCATTGAATCAAACCTGTCACTATTTGCACAAAAATCGCGACCTTGAAGACTCAAGTGTCCAAATCTAGTTAGAATGAAAGAGAAGGGGAATTGGTGGAAGCTGTGGCTAAAAATAACTTTTCAGGCAAAATTGTAGAGGGGATGAATAGGTTGGTTCAAAAAACAAGTACGTTTTTGTGAAAACGCAAGTAGAGACGGACAGACTAACAGATAAAAATCCATACTTGACTGAAGCATGACTGAAATGACTTTAGTGTAGGAAATTTGAATTTAAAAAAAAACCAAGGCAGTGATTGGCCACAGACAATCATATTATCGGCGCTCAGACGCGCATTTGGGGCCATTCCTCAATAGTTGTTCAGTGATAGACACAGTAAATTTCAAGTGTGGTGATTTCCAAATGAAATAAATTGAAATAAGTTCAGGGACGCCATACTATAGCCAGCAGCTCAGCTGAGTTTTGCTAGCATTTCTGTGTTCTTTATTCATAATCTGGTAAAATTGAAATTATTTCTTTGTATATTTTGAATATTGTTTAATGTTTCGAGTGATTTGATACTGCCATATCGAAATCTAGCCTAACAAACAAGTAGGGATTTGCTCTAGACCCCCCGCCCTAGTTCAGGGTCTAGGGACAAACAATATACATAAACTCCAGCAAGGGTTAGGAAGGACAGATCAAGTGTTGAGAACAATGAAACATATTACCTATCCTATTTTAGGGTAGGAAACTAATAAATATATTTCAGAATCTGTAGTCTGGGAGGACCTATCTGATGTGAAACCACCATGGTAAAATGTGCTGTATGGTCAGAGAGATCTGACCTGTCTATATGGTGTTGTTGTTGTGTAGTGTTGTGTCCAGACATGGTTAGAGAATGGAATTTTGACACATAGCCAATACTTTGATTGCAGAGCTGTGAGTTTCAGTGGCACCAAGGCAGTGTCAACTAAGTTGGTGATTTTACCAGAGTGGATCCGTGCAGTAACGTTGTGTCAGAGCAGACTATTATTGCCCCCAAGCACGGAGAGGTGGGGCCACCAGACCACTATTATTGCCCCCAAGCACGGAGAGGTGGGGCCACCAGATCTCAGCACCAGAGCTACATCTTCAAAGTTGAGTGAGCCTCTGGTCTGATGGAAATTCACCAACTCCATTTAGTTACTAACAATCCCATAAAATTCCTGCCATTTCTGGACAAGGTGTAGTCAATATAGACTGGAGTGATGAGGCCACCCCAACAGCACAACCATTAACTATCCTCCCAATTAGATGACTACTATAAACATTAATAAAACTAATAGTCTAGTAACATACATATGTACACTCTTGCATTTATTATGTAATATTCCATGCATTTCTTTCATAATTTCTAAATCTTTTATAAGTTCTGGTCAAAATAAAACTTGATCCAGAACAAAATAAAATGTAAAAAAAATTTTTCTATCAAAAATGTTACACACACTTGAGTTAGTTCAGTGTATTATAACATTTGTTAATATTATTAGACTTCTTAAATATCTGTGTGTGTGTCTATAAACTATCACACCACATTACATATCAATACCCTAGACACTTAACGTAGTCACATTCATTAGAGAAAAAAAAAGATAAGTGTGAGGTCGTAGTGGTAGCGAGAAGGGCCTTCTGACAACTCTCAGTTACAATTTATCTCAGGAGCCTTCACAGCTGACCTCATTCATCACACGTAGTACCATCACCACCATACAATACCATCAAACCCACTACAGATGATAAAACCAGCACCAAAATACGCATAGCTACCAAACGCCCTTACCAACCGTCGTCACTAGATTCACCACCAAGAGCGAAATTGCTACGATTACCGCAAGAAAATCTACGAACAAGATTCAAAAGAAATCATCGCCAAGTACATAAACCTTCACTAGGTTTCCAACAAAATATAAATATTCGTTCGCCCCCTACCTCCTGCAGAGCGACTATAAACACGACATTGCAATGCATATCAACTTCGTCACAGTTTGACAGTCGCCTCTCCAGTAGAGAAATTACACTGTTGGAACTCGCAAAACAAATCTCCAACTTAGTGTAGTCGTCGTAAAGTACTTACCCAGCAATAGTACTAATTCGCAGCACTAACCCAGCTATAGTGTTTAATTCGGTACTCTAACCAACATAGTACCTAAAGTTAAGTTAATTAATTGAGTCACGCTGTGTTTAGCTTAAGTTGATATTCATATACTGGAGCACGCTTAGACACTTACAGTACTCACTAACTTCTTTAAAGAGAGTCGAGTTGACAAACTAGATTACACATAGTCTTAAGAGTGTAATAGAGCAGATTATACACATAGTTTTAAAGAGTGTGACAAACTAGAGTGAATACACAGAAACTCATCATTGTGACACAGTAGAGTAGACACAGATAGTCTTAGGAGTGTGACACACTAGAATAACTACATATAGTTTTAGGAAACTTAACAGTGTTCTTCCCAAGGTACAAGATGCAGCATACCAGATGATCAAGACTGACATTGGTTAAAATATGTATAGTACATTAAATGCATGTTAATCATTATAATGTACCTATTTCAGGCATAAAGGTATTCAGGACTAGAGGGAAAAAAAGAGAAAAGAAAAGAAGAAAGGAAGTGATCCAGACGCAGTCAGGTGGAGTTTCAATCATGGACATAGGCAAATGTTGCACTGAGGATGAACATTCCCACTTGTTACTGCACTGGTTATACAGAGATACAAGGGATACAACTTTGTTGCAGTATTGGTATTATGGGTACTTCTTACTTAAGAGATGATGGTAATGACAGTTATAGGGTCATGACTATATTACTTCTACATCCTAAGGTTAGATATTTTGTTAACCCTGACGTACTACTGTATGTATATATAGGTTTAGACAGAGTTAAGGATTTGACTGATGCATCCAAGGCTAGAATCAGTCGGGCACATCAACTCTGACATAGTGACATGTATCTTTCACTATCGTCCCAAGACATATAAAGGTACTGGTGCATGTATATATAGGTTTAGACAGAGTTAAGGATTTGACTGATGCATCCAAGGCTAGAATCAGTCGGGCACATCAACTCTGACATAGTGACATATCTTTCACTATCACATTATGATATTTACTTATACACCACTAATTAGTTATTTCTGCTTATCTGTCTCGTATAATGGATAAATTGCATTAACAGCAGATATTTCAAGACATATAAAGGTACTGACAAACCTCTGTGTCCAGAGGCAGTGACCATGTCGAAAGTAGGAACATGTATTATATATATATATATATATATATATATATATATATATATATATATATATATATATATATATATATTATATATATATATATATATATATATATATTATATATATATATATATATATATATATATATATATATATATATATATATATATATATATATATATATATATACATATATATATATATATATATATATATATATATATATATATATATATATATATATATATATATATATATATATATATATATATATAATAAGTGCAGAGCCATGATTTTTTTTTGTTTGAGTATTGATGGTATACCTCAAGCTAAGGTTCAGCAATGAGGTAGCGTTACAATTCGCTTCAAAATTTTTTTTTAAATATTTATTAACATGTAAACTTTGAATATGTATACAGGCCCTGTGATGATGGTATGTTAAGTATAGGATGGGATTCCTAGATGATGGAACACAAATGTCTCCCTATGGGATACATTTGTATGGCCCCGGGTTGTATGTCACCGTTGATTTTGCTAGGAGCATTATAAATGCTCAAGCAGAAATTATAAGCGGTGATTTGGTTTTGGTTAAGCGGAAAAGTATAAAAAAATGGTTTAAGAAATAAGAATGGATTTGAATAAAGACTATTTGTCTTGCTAAAAGGGAGATAAAATGAGTGAAATAATACTTTGATCAAAGGGAGGAGACTCTGAATATTAAAGTCAGGGGACGAAAGTGCTTAATTACACTTAAGTAGATTTGGTGAGTTGGTAATTAGGGTTTACAAAATGTACATATAAGAATTGTATAGCAAGCTTTAGAGAAGACAATATAAGGTTAAGTCAAATTATGCAAAGGGAGACAACGGTTAATTACCTCCCTTATATGATTAAGTGAGTTGAGAGAAAAAATACGCACGTGAAAAGTTTACCAGGACAACGGATGACACTTCACTGAGTTGTTTACACAGCGGATAAGCGTGAACATATTCCAGGTGAGTGGAGAATAGGAGGAACCAATGAATTTACACTAAACAAGGACAGATCAGCTGATAATGATTTTATAGAGGAGAACACACTTGGACACGCTGGTGAGCGGTCGCATTTTTCGGAGGAGCAGTCCTGGTTAAGGACGTAGAGTGGCAGGAATGTGTTTTCTGCCAGGCTCAAGTTCAATTTCTGTGGGAAACAGAATGAATACTTCTGAAGTATCCTATAGACCTAGTTAGAGTAGTAGAATCTATTCACATATGAAAGACAAAGCAGTTTTTAAAGTATAGACTTAGTGATAAGGGGTGATAGTAAGAAATATGAGTGTTGTGAGGATTCTGTGAAACAAAAGTAAGTAGGTCCTTTGACTCATAACTTTTGATAGACATTGAATAGAATGATTTCAGAAGCTGAAATAAAGTATTACAAGGTTAACGACGCTTACAACTAAGTGAGCGCAGGATAATGAGAAATGAAGCTGAAGCTACAAAATTGACTATGAGGTGGATAAAATGAGACTAAGAAAGCATCTGAGAAGATTTACAGAAGAATATGGATTTAATAGCCGTGCTGGGCTATTGTGTAATGAACTTTGCAATATTGACTGTTACAAGTAAGATGAGTAAGAAATTGAAGGGTGATTGTATTTACAGGATGAAACATGCGCTCTCTAGCAGGTATAAGTATGAGGATACTGCAACATGTGTACCCAATGTGCTAATTGGCATATATGAATTTTAAGATGATGGTATTTTGATTAATATGAGTCAAATCTGACAGGATTAGTAGAGGAGAGAAAACAACTCAGGAAAGAGTTGATGAAAGGCTTGGGAGAAGCCAGAATAAATAAAATCGCCTTAAGGGAAGAAAATAGGTATAAACCATATCTGATAATGTTCTCAGGTAGAGAGCTATATATATATATATATATATATATATATATATATATATATATATATATATATATATATATATATATATATGCATAGGTACATGAATGTGCCCAGGAGGAATGGGACATACAAGAGACAGTTAGGAAATGTTTGTACCTGGAATTTGTACCACATGCCTCTGTTATGATGAACTTCTGAGATGTAAATACAATTTTTGTTTTGATGGAACGTTTCTCAAGTTGGGTTAAGTCTCTAAAAGTTTGTTGAGTGCTAGAGTAAACAAGATACTGGATATAAAGAAAATCACCACTATACGAAATTGTCACTAAGTAACATAACAAGGAGGGATGGAACGAGTTAGGTTGGAAGCTTGAGATATATCATCCAAGAATAGTCAGCTCTGGCGGTGATGGTCAGTATTAAGATATACTCTTACTTGGAAGATTGTCAATAGACTAAATTGACAAAATAGAAAATCCGACGACTAGGTCTGCCCCAGTCACCTAGTTCGTTGGTTAACAATTAGTGCCAATATTCATATACAGGGCACTGGCACTGTGACATTACTAATTAGTCCTAGGAGTTCACCACCACGTTGACATATTACTAATTGATGCCGTAACCAGCTCACGGCACTGTCACATCTCACTGAGTCACCACTTGTTCTAGTTTTATTCAGAAGGGACCAATCTATGTCTTAATCCCCCTATCAAAATCTACGACATTGATTGAGTCATTTTGAGTGAAATACACCCGTATATCTAAGTCATTTAAATACTTATAACAGAGCTATTCGAGTAATACTTTACTTAGTTAAATCTGTTGGGGGATCATCAGAACGAGGAAAATCCTTACTCATAGAAGGTCAGGAAATATAAAAAGTTTACACGTACCTGGATCCTATCAGCCGTAGTACTTGATTTATTTAAATTCCTATGAGGCGCATTATTATTAATGCACAATTCTTCAGTTCACATCTCTGCCAAGAGTAACACTGAGCGAAAGGTAGAAACCTTTGAAGACCCTCAGTAGATACTCTAAACTTTGGCCACTGTTGGACCATCACTGCAGAGCAATGTTATTAAATCACTTGACATTTTGTATCATTTATTTATTTATATTCCTGAATCTGTCGGTTATATCAGTACGTGTTTTTGTAAAGTGTGATAATTCCTGATTATGTATGATTCATTCATTTCCCTAAATCTCCTTATGGAACATGGATCCACCAATACAGCTGGTCCCCTGTAGGCAGCCTACACTAAAGCATGGATCCACCAATACAGCTGGTCCCCTGTAGGCAGCCTACACTAAAGCATGTGTGGTTTCTGTAACAATTAATGGTACAAGATGAGGTTCCCAGCCACATGTATGCACTGTTCTATATTATTAGTCCGGGTTGTGTCTTTTCACTTTGGTTGGTGTTATTTTTAAGTTATTGTGCTTTTCAGTAAGTGACTCCAGCCGTCATTTCTGGTATGGTGTTGTCTATTAAACAAACGCGTATTTATGTCAATCCTACATGTGTACTTATCAAATATATTTTAGGTCATCAGACATAATGGCTATTCTCGTGAGCCATATCGGACCACCGTAGTTTACCATGTGGGATTTTAGTCGTTGACATCTCAGATCACATAGTATACTAAAATAATTATATAGCGATGTATGAATATGGGTAGTCAGTGGGACAGTTTTTGTTTTCTGCATTTATTGTGTCTATTGTCACAACCTTCATCCTATCTCATCCTATGTAACATTGTTCTCCAGTTATCACGTGCCGATCCCTTCTGGTCTGTGCCAACTGTTGAGGTTATCTCCATGCCCACTTTCATGTTCAAGTCTGATTCCGATCCCACTCTCCATTTGTTTGTTTTATTATTGCTGGTTACATTCTTAGTAATTAATTATAGTTAGTTTTCTAGTTGTAATTGGAGGTGAGAGTGTAACAAGGAGATGAGTGTTTACGACGCCGACATGTGCATCCAATGAACACTTTTTGTGATACGAGAAGTAAGACACAATAAAACTATAAATAATTTAAGAGAATTACAGTGCGCAGATGTCGACCATTACTAAACACACCACGGTGACTAACAAACGTGACAATTTAAAAACAATTGCTCTAGACAAGAAGAAAAGAATAAATGAAACAACATAAATACAAGACTAATGACTTACTTAGACGTTCCTCTTCTGTCGTAAGCCTTAGAGTTTTGGAAGAGAGCGCAATCTTATCCGATCGTCTGTCTTCCTCCTGGTCTGGTTCCATTCTACTCCTCCGTCCTTCAAAGATTGTCTTATGTTGTCCTCCCAGGGGTCTGGGTCGTCCTGGAGGTCTGGATCCCTTGCTCTTAGTTTCCCATGCTTTTCGTGTTAGCCAATCTTCTCTCACACTGCAGACATGGCCAAGCCATACTAATGACACTGGTTATAACAAACACAAAAACAAATGAGAATACCACTACGAAAATAAACATTATGAGTTGCATGGAGAAAATGTTATGAATTATCCACAATAAATTGACCACGTGACTGGTATTACAGATTATACAAGTAACATGACTTGTCCCATAGCACCTGGTCATTAATGGCTGGGCACACTTTAGCATGGACAAATCTGTTACTACATGTCCAACGAGGAAAAACCATTTGTCGTTGTAGCTAGCTTTACAGTTTTCAACAGCCAAAAACAAAATAACTCCTCACGCAAATTGAAATGGAAAAAAGCAATTTGTAATTGTAGGAAAATTGTGTACCTTTAGAATCGATGCTCGCAGTAAAATTGTATTGATCAATCAAATGCTGCGAGTTACGGCACCAGCGTTGACGTAATATACACAGGAAATTTGGACGCATAGCGAAACATTTATTGTGTTAAAGGTGGCCTCGTTCGAATAGAACTATAACGAACAGGATTGATGAAATGTGATAATTCTTTCACCTTTACTTCCAGGAGGAAACTAGGTATGTTTAGGTGTAGATGACAGTGCAAGGCATGCAGTATTTGGTAAGATAATTGAATGCTAGTGTGTCAACACGTGAATTGATAAGACTGTTTGTCACTTCTGCTAAGCCTAGCAAATCGTAGGGTGAACGGAATGTAGAAGGACATATATGAAAAGAAGGTTGCAAGTCGTCTGAGTGTCGTAGATGTTTGATAGGTATTTAAGATCAATTTTAGGTCCCGTCTGAATAGAACTGACAAAGGTGATGACTCAGTGCGAGATAAGGTAAACAGATAGATTTTTCACTAGTGAGTTGATGAAGGTAGAGTCTGTCCTTGGATTTGAGAAGGTACTCTAGTGCAGTCTATCTCTACAACAAACAAATGTGTTGATCGGACAATATACTTTCTAGATATATTAATATATATGAACCACTCACAAACACACACACAGATAAGTGACGACAATTTTGACGCACAAACGTGAAAAAACTATATTAATGGGTAGGTATATTGGGACGAGCTGACCTGCACCGATAAATTAAGTTTTAAGTAAATTTTATTTTACCATAAAAAAAAAAATATAAAACTTCACAAAATTTAGTACCAAGTGAAGAACATACAAAAATCATAGGTTACAGAAATAATTAAGAAAATAGGCCCATAAGTACTATCCCCCCTGTTGAGACAAAATCCCACAAGAAGAAGTTAATTAACCCCAAAAAGGTCTAAAGAATTAGCACTATGGTATAGAATTTGACTGTAAAGAACAGTGTTTCTACGTTATTCTATTCTGAAATGAACAGTATTAGAAAAAAACGAAAAAAAGGAAAGGCATAAACAAAAATGAGTATAATGGTTATACAATATATGAATCATTCATTCCTTCTTCCGCTCGCTCTGACAGACAAGTGGCCAACTTTTAATCATCCTTACCTAATTTGTTGATTAACATGTCTGGAACAGAACTCCCGAGTAAGCGCCACAGATCCAGTGTTGGTTTTATTTGGCAAAGCAAGCCCCAGTTTTCCCAAAGGAATTGATTTAATCCTCTGATTTGGGCAAAACGCTTGCTTTGTTACTATTTGATTGAATCTGTTCGTTTCACCTCAATTTGTCCAGAAAGGTAAATATTCACGCTTTATAGTGTTCACAGTGTCATTAGCTTGAAAATTTTCAATATTTAACGGAATGTCAGGTATATAAATCTGTTCAGGATAAATCTTCCCACAACACATGTGGTCGGTAGTCGGGAAATGTTAGTGTTTGTTATTTTTCGCCACTACTGCGGGCTGGCTGTATATATTTATAAATGGAGAAAAGGAAATCTTTATATATATATATATATATATATATATATATATATATATATATATATATATATATATATATATATATATATATATATATATATACACACACACATGTATATATTAAATAAATAGAAAATCGACGGTACTTGTTACATATAACACCTTCGCCCAGATTTAGAGATTTCTTCGCACGAATTCTGAATCAGAGGAAAAATTGACACTATTGCCGCTTGCTGACTCTGGCAACGAGCGAACGGTCCTTTGATCTGGCGACGCCTACCATATCTGATTACGTTCCGAACAAACGGAGGTAGGGGTAAGATAATTGTGATTATCTGCCCTTGGTTTCAGATTAATTCACCCTGACCAAATACTAACAAAAGTACGTCCTATAGACTAAACGCTCTAGAGTTCTCTTCATAAGCTTATCTCCCCCTGAGCCAAAAGTACGACTTTTTGAGTAGTCGCCCCTTTTCTCAACAAATCTATGACCCCATCCCCTCTCTAAGCGTTCCGTCTACCTGTAAGACAGTAGAGAAAGAAAAAAATAAGGCGTGGCAAAAATTAAGAAAGAGACAGATAACTAAGTGTTGGAGGGTTTTACGTTAACCGAACGTGCATAACTAATAAAGAAGCAGGTGGAAGAAAATGTAGATATATGAAATCTATTTTCATAATTCTCTGTCACACTGAGCAAAACGAAATATGGATGAACATGATAGCTTGTATATAAAACGAGAACGACCAAGTGTCACAGGTTCTCTATTCTTAAGGCTGTTTTTAAAATATTTTATCCAAAAGTGTCTAATGAAGTATAAAGCAGAAGTTAATTTCATGTAGAGTCAGCGCCCCAAGCTTTTTGTCCATTTTGTCGCATAATGCGATTGAGATTCGATATCTAGGTAATCAAAACAAAGAACTCCGTCGAAACATGTGTAATGCTAATAGCTCGACCAATGAAACGAGAGCTTGCTACACGGAGATCGTCTAGGCACAACAATCAGATAGGGAGCAAATCTGTGTTCGGACCACGCAGTAAATAATTCCTTAAAAACCAACGGACTGACAGAAGGCAATTCTACTTCACCGAGTCATAGGGAAATGTAGACCCAGGTGTGAGTATAGCCAGGAAGACAATGTCTTTTACAATTCTGGGAATATGATCACGTAAGTGGGTCAACCAGTTCGGGAAATGATGAAACGTGCTGGTTTTAATTTCATAGAAAAACGAAGGAAAGATTGATATGGAAGGAAAGCCACATGTTGTCCAATTAAAACGAGATATCTCAAGAGGCGATAGCTTTGATAGGAAATGAGAACCACTAAGTTATCTGTTTGAAAACTAACACAGATGACCTACCCGAAGTGAAATACGAGAAATATTTTCGACCGAAGTTGCTTGAAGGCATAGCCAATCAACGCGGAGTCACGGATTCTCGAAAGATGGCTGACCAAGCGCATAAATACGCGGGTAGTTGGAAGTGAAAGGACACACACGAACTGAAAGAACGCAGAGGACAAAAGAAGAGAGCTAGTCACGTTTCCTTCACCATTGAGTATTTGTGCTGGCCTGCCTTTGCCAGAAGTAGTCCTGTTGGTATTTCCGAAAAAGACCAGAGGGTGAGTAGGGCTACTGTACCTATTTTGTTAATGCATAATAAATTTAAATATGTCACTTCATTGAACAATCATGGTGTGAAACGATCCTGAACTGATTTCTGAACTATCCTTGTCCTGTTTTAATGTGTTTATATGAATGTATCCTGCTCTATGATTATCCTATCAGGTTATATAATTGCTTATAACTTTAACATAGCACTATGTACCGATGGGCAACAGCTCAGTAGCCATTGTTATGAACGTAATAATCTGACTGATAGCCAATGGTTCTCAAGGTTGAGACCAGTAACCCACTCATATGGATGTAATGCTCAAGTAGCAACCATGTAAATCAGTGGTTCTTAAGTCCTGGCCGCAAGGACACCCCTACAGGTTTATGGCAGCATGGGAGACTATATCCCAGTGGTTCTCAACCCATTGGTACCAATGACCCCAAATTTATTTGACTGTCCTATGGGCACAAAGTAGGCCAGGGGTTCTCAATCTTTTGATAACCATAAACAATATATGCCAGGATCATTCTGCTTGGATGGAAAGATAGCAGGTGGAAGAATGGACTATGTAACATAATGTGATGAAAATGAATGATGTAATATAATGTACATTGTAATCATATCATTTGAATTTTTTGTTTGCAAGTAGACATCTGTACAACTAACAATGTAACCAGAAACACATGTGCGCATTCATACATATGCATTACTGATGACACGGAACAACAATACATTAGGCTAGGGGAACTCTTGGAAAGAGGCTAGCCACAGTCTTTGTTTTGTTTTCAGGTTTCGGTCATACATATAGACGTAAGCCAGAAGTGAGAACCCCAGTGTTATCCTGCATAGCAACACGGAGCACTACAGCTGGTGTACCTGGTTGTGCTGGTATCCCTACTACATGGGAAGATCAGCCGAGTCTATTAGTCGTGTGGAGCTCACCAACATTGTCAACAATCATTCAAGGAGCACTCAGTTAAGTGCAGAAACAGAACATTCGATCAATTTATGTGTGAAGAGTCGAGTCATATGAAGAAAAAGAATGGTTAACGTTTTATCAGAAAAGCAGAGACACCGCAATTCAGTAAAGTAACCACTTTAATATCACTGTGATTTCTGTGGATATGATGTAAATAGAAAATTTATATACATATAGCATTTCTATCTATTTCAAGAAAAGAGAATCCTAATTAAATTGATTTTAATTGTAACTTGGATTTTGTTAATTTCATAAAGTTACTATTGAGTTCAATTTGAATTTCATTGTTATTTAAAGCATAAAATAGTTATTACGAGAAAACACTCTAAGCTCTTGATCTTCTTATTACCACCGGACCAGGAGTCTTTAACGTCTATCTTTTGTGCTATCATACACTAGTGCTCATTTCTGAGGCTGGGGTATATCAGGTAGTTTATTATTCTTTATTGAACTATCATCGACTGTCATCAAGACAACAACAACTATAAATACCATCTCGTTACAATTTGATGTTACATTTTGTGACTGCAAGCTATAAACACCTTCAAAAATTATATGTGGCTTTTTAGTGCATTAAAAGCCTGTGTTTTAAATTATTTTTTTTTTTTTTTTTTTTTTTTCCTCTAAACTGATGCGGGGAATAAAAACTCGTAAATTTTAATAACTGCCTGTGATGATTTTGTTTTGTATGTTTGAAAAGTTCAGCCCTCTATCTTTACTGGTCACACACTTTCTTTAAGAAAATTAGTTGTGTGGGAATATCTATCTGTTGGATGTCCATGATTCAATAATGTTGACTATATTGAAGGTCATTTAGTGAATAATTTATTTAACTATGTGATGGTGGGCAGAAACAAATGCAACGAATAAACAGGACTAACGTCACAAACGGGTTAATTAATGACGTCATAAAGAAAACATTATTTGGTTCATAATAACGTTTTTTAGTATAATAATACTATAATCGTTGCTTCGGATTATAATAAGAACTGGTCGTTCTCTTCCATTCCACCACTTAGTTTCTCACTAACACTACTACTTTTGAAATATTTTAGCTGAATTATTTACTCTTCCATTCCACCACTTAGTTTCTCACTAACACTACTACTTTTGGAATATTTTAGTTGAATTATTTACTCTTACATTCCACCACTTAGTTTCTCACTAACACTACTACTTTTGGAATATTTTAGTTGAATTATTTACTCTTCCATTCCACCACTTAGTTTCTCACTAACACTACTACTTTTGGAATATTTTAGATTAATTATTTACTCTTACATTCCACAACTTTGTGTCTCACTAACACTACTACTTTTGGAATATTTTAGTTGAATTATTTACTCTTACATTCCACAACTTAGTTTCTCACTAACACTACTACTTTTGGAATATTTTAGTTGAATTATTTACTCTTACATTCCACAACTTTGTTTCTCACTAACACTACTACTTTAGGAATATTTTAGTTGAATTATTTACTCTTACATTCCACAACTTTGTTTCTCACTAACACTACTACTTTTGGAATATTTCACTTGAATTATTTACTCTTACATTCCACAACTTTGTTTCTCACTAACACTACTACTTTTGGAATATTTCACTTGAATTATTTACTCTTACATTCCACAACTTTGTTTCTCACTAACACTACTACTTTTGGAATATTTCACTTGAATTATTTACTCTTACATTCCACAACTTTGTTTCTCACTAACACTACTACTTTTGGAATATTTCACTTGAATTATTTACAGTGTGTCCCAAAATTCTTGATTCATAGAGAATTCGGCTGCTACTTGTCTATGTCAGGATCCCTGTCTTGTGTACATGAACAATCTTTGTGCGTTAATCTGCTGCAAATGTCGAATCCATATTGGCACAGACAACAATTATTACATAAGTTAGAAAGGCGAATAAATTTAGATAAGGCAAATTGCCTATATTTCCAGACGTTTGGCCCATCCTATATTTCCAGACGTTTGGCCCATCCTATATTTCCAGACGTTTGGCCCATCCTATATTTCCAGACGTTTGGCCCATCCTATATTTCCAGACGTTTGGCCCATTCTATAGTTATTTACTAAATAGTATGTGTAACCATATGAGATGCTTCTCGTATCCCCATGTGGTAGGCACACCATAGGCTGGGAGCCCCTGCTCTACAGGACTTAAAATCTCATCATTCCTGTACGTTAGTCTATGCTATTAATTGTTACGTCTATTTATTAAATTAACTGTGGCTTTGTGGCGTGGAATTTGTAGAGCTAGGTAGACCATTTCTCCAGTTCCAGAGAAACAAATAATCTGCTTGTATGCAGCCATGTCACCGTATTGAATATGGGCTACTTTCTAAATCATGTAAGTCGAGAATCAACTTATACAAGTCAGAACAACACTGTATCTTAGATTCAATAAGTTTATTAGCTGACGGTTTAAACATCTCTTGGTGTTTGGAGGACCACCAGTAAATTACGAAAGTTACAAAATAATGTTGTCGTACATCCATAAACAAAAACTTCATTACGAATGTGTTTTTCTCTAGCTGCTGTTTCTCTTCCTTTGTCACATTTGTTGTCTGTGCTTATTTACAATAGCACTGGTCGTTCAAAGCCGAGTAGAACAGTCCTAGTTACTGTTTTTTGGTCACGTCTGTAGTGTTGGAGAAGAACGGCTGCCACGACACATATGGGAAGACAATAGCCAGGGATCCAGATCTCCATGACGACACATAGTTTGCTGGGAGGACAACATTAGACAATCCCTGAAGGACCGAGGACTGGACTGGAAGCAGCTTACAGGATAACATGGCGTTCTCTCTGGCTAACCTCTATACCCTAAGGTGGAAAAGGTTTGTGTCGTTTGGTTTTAAGGACCATCTTCACTGCACACGGACAACTCCATCAGTGCTCCGATCTCCTCCCTTAGATCTCAAGGAGGATATCAGCACAGTGCACGAACTCCAAAGCACAGGCGAGAATCCCAAATGTGTGTATTTAGGAATCATACTTACTTACTTAGTCGTTCCCCTTCTACCGTGAGGTGTAGAGGTTTGGAAGAGAGAGCGCCAGACCATTCTATCAGCTGTCTTCTTCCGGGCCTGGTTCCATTCTAGTCCTCGGTCCTTCAAAGATTGTCTAATGTTGTCCTCCCAGCGGACTCTGGGTCGTCCTGGAGGTCTGGATCCCTGGCTCTTTGTTTCCCATGCTTGTCGTGGTAGCCGATCTTCTCCCATTCTGCAGACATGGCCAAACCATCTTAGTTGGGACTGTTCTATTTGGGTCTGCAGCGGAATCATACATTCTATAAATATTTTTTTTATCGGATAGGTTTTCCTAATTTTGAAAATTCTGCTACAGCAAGGGCCGTAAGGCCTACTCTTTACGATTTCCAATTGCCAGAGAATTTTTAACGTGTGCAACTTGCACTCGGAACCTACTATTTGTTCGTCGTTTTCCGAGAAGGCTAGGCATCCAATCACACTACACAGGGAATCATCGGGAATATGACATGATTAGGACCCAGTGGTTCTGAACAAAATTCAATCATAAATATTCCTTAGACTGGGAACCGAACCCTATACCTTTATAATTAGAGGCGGACGCCATACTTCTTAGTCACTTCGGCCCCCAGGGTAGAAGAGAAAATACTAAGTAAGAAAATGTGTTTAAAAGATTGTCGAAGTGGGCTATTTGGCGCCGATGAAACTTTTCTATGCGCGCATCTGCGAGTACAACAATTGTAATCATCATCATTTATCGTCGACTATATTGTTGTTATACCCTGTTCAGCCTGAAAATTGGTTATAATTGGGGTATATTGTGTGTTAGGTTCTTCGATGTTGGCCGGTTGTTAGTCCTGAAAAGGACTGGTCCTAAAAAGGACCACTAGCTGGCTTCCTCTTCGTTGTTACTCTGTTTGTATTCTCGTGGCATGTTCTATAGTGTATTTCATATCCTGCCTCACTATCTGGCTTGTGTGGTTTTGTGTGTTTTTGCCCTCCTCGTTTCTGTTTCTTGTGTCTTCCTTTTCTCCTGTATCTGCGATAGCGCTTTTTCTATAATTGTTGGGAATAGCTTTTCTAGCGTTTCCTCGATGACTTCTTCGTCTGATTGGTCGTTCGTTTTAGTGTCTTTTGTGTTTGATGTTAGTTCTTCAATGGTCATTCTTTCTGTCTCTATTCTTTTCAGTAGTTCTTCGTTTCCCTCTTTCAGTTCTATCAGCTTCCTGACATCTTCTTCTACCTGCTGCTGGATTCTTTTCATGTCTTGGTGCATTATTTTCATGTCGTTTATGAATTGTTGTTTCGCGCTTTCCGAGCTATCAGGGACTTCTTCAAATCTGGCAGTTGAGGTTCTTTTTTTGTGTGGCTGACGGTTTTCTCTCTCCTTTTGCAGTTGTTGTTTCAGATCTCTCACCTCAGTCGTGAGCTGTCTGACCTGTTCCGTTAGGCTGTCTTGGCGTCTATTGCCTAGAGTACTTGCCTTCAGTCTGTTTTTTGCCTCTTGGTACGATACCCCCTTTCCAATGGCCACTG
This sequence comes from Oreohelix idahoensis, assembly GCA_024509875.1. Taxonomy (NCBI): domain Eukaryota; kingdom Metazoa; phylum Mollusca; class Gastropoda; order Stylommatophora; family Oreohelicidae; genus Oreohelix; species Oreohelix idahoensis. Next base: position 64,246 of record JAMPIV010006921.1, on the reverse strand, counting down.
TAATTGTTTGCCTTATTTGTTGGTATTCGGGACACCCACGGTATCGTGCTCTGTGATTTCCGAGGCAGTTTGTACATTTTCTATCCTTGTTTGACGCTTGGTAGTCGAGGTCTTTTTTTGCCTTGGGGCAGTCTTTGTATTCGTGGCTGCCCGCACAGCATCTACAAACCGTCTCTTTTCTGCACGTATTTTTTGTGTGAGAAAATCCCTGGCACTTTGAACACTGCATCACAGGCGGGATGGAGGCATGTGTTCTTCGTGGTCTATTCTGGATAGTGATGCTTTCCGGAACTGTTTTCCCTTGTACAGTCACTATTATCAGTCTGGTGTCTTCTTTGTTCCAGGACTTTAGCCTTTCGGCGTGTGTGATTCTGTACAGAGGGTTTTCGGCCTGGATGCAGCTGAGGGTCTCTGCGTCTGACAAGCTGGTGTCTATCTCTTTGATGACTACTTTCTTGGTTTCAATGTAGATTTCTGCTTGGATTTTGATCCGGTGTGGTAGCTGAAATTCTTTAGGCCCGGACGCCAGAGCAGTCATCAGCGATTTACTCTTTTCTGTATCATTCAGGGCAAGTGTCACTCCCTGTTGGTGCCTTCTGATACTTATTATGTCTCATTTGCCTACTCCATTCTCCAGGACATTGATTACTTTGTCGTCCGGGAGTGCCCTGAGGGTGGCTTCTCCTCCAGACAACTGCGTAATTTTTATTTTGCGGTCTTGTTCCAGTTTCTTGTGACTGCTGTTCTGTAGTTTGCCTGAGCGGCATCTCCCATCTGCCACCACTGGCTGTGTATCTGTCTTTAGGCTCGGTACCCTGTCCTCTTCTGTCTGCTCATGATTCGTCTTCTTATCACCGTGGGACACTTGGTTGTTCTCCATTGAGTTCCGGCGTATCTCTATGTCTGATATTGGAGCTACTTCTAATAGTGCTTCTTTTAATGTTGGAGAGAGACTAAGGAACTCGTCTCCGTCTTCACGCATTCTGTATAGTGCGTCCGTAATGGTCTCCGTTATATCTTCTGGGTCTAACTCGTTTAGTTCTGATGATATTGTCATCTCATCAGCAGCAGCCTGTGAGGTGACGTCTTGTTGTTCTGCTCTTTTGTCTTCCTCTTGTGCCGGTCTGTGTTGAAGAGTTGTCTCTTTCACCTCATTCTTGGTGTTTGAGGATGGGTCGGCTTTTCTCTCCGGCTGGCTGTTTATGGTTTTGTTATACTCCTGGTTGTTGTTCGGAGCTGGTGGGCTGGTGTATACCTTCGTCTTTTTGGCTCTTGGTTTGTTTCGGACCATTTTGACTATATTGCAATCCCTGCGTACGTTTTTTTAAAATGTAAAACGTTTGACTCGTTTTGGCGAGGCGCGTCCCGTTCAACCTAGTCGGTTATATTAGGGCGCATGTCCAAATATAAAAGACCCTTAGGTCTGAGACATTAGATTATAAAGGACGCTGGTTATAGTGGTCTCGAAAGAAATGGTTGGGTTGTTGAAAGGTTTTATCAAAATTTCACTGACATTTAAAGTTGCAGAGCATATAAGTGTTCACTACTTTAACATGTGCATCAAACTCCACATTATTTAAAGTCTTTTAATTATAAACATAAAGCACACTATAAAATTTTAACAATATAAAAAATTGTACTAACAAAAATAAGTGAATTGTTTATCCCTTTTATAATTTTTTCTAAAACATTCAAAAAGTTAAAAAAATAATGAAAATATGTTATTTATTATGATTTTTGTTAATTATTAAATTGTTTCCCTTTGAAAATAAATATAATGCTTTCCTCTAACTTCTCTGTCTCATGTTAAAGTATCACATGGTTAAGTTTATTTTTTTCTTTTTGTTTCACATATTTCAGAGATTCGACATCCGGTCAAAACCTGACAAGAGGTGTGATATCTCGGTTATAAGCGGGGTATATTGTGCGCATTTTTATTACATTTTGCTGTACTGTTATTTCTGTCTTTTTTTTATTTAATTATGTGGGGGGGGGGGGGGGGGGGGGGGGGGGGGGGGGGGGGGGGGGGGGGAGGGACTTTTATATTAGCCATGAATAAGTCTATTTCTGTGAAGGACCGCTAGCTGCCTGTCTAACCGTTACGTCGTAAGGTTTATTCAAGTGTTTCTGCTTGTTCAATCCATATACTTATTCATTTATATTTTTTAAGTGTAATGATTTTACCTCTATATCTATTATTGATAGTGTGCCTACGTGTCGTTACAAGTATTTCTAGCTGAAATGAAGATCCATGTGTGTTTTTCGTTTCCTCTTGTGTCTACCCATAGTGTGGTCTTCTTTAACTCCAGCTGATTTATGACTTTATCAATGATGATTTGACGTATGGTGTCTAAAATTGCAATAAGTAATTATTCCTTTGGATTGTTTATTGTTGTCATAAGAGGTTTTGATGTTAATAAACTATGGGATATCCTGGACAAATAGATGTATCAGATGATACCAGGATAGTGCCAGATAAGAGATTGGTCTTATAAGTAATACCCCCTTCTCTGAAAAGAGCAAGGGTGTATAGACATCAAGGTGGGGTCAAGCTATGTAAGTTCTCAGAGAAGATGATGATGATGTACTCTGAGTCCCTAACTGCTACCTCTTAAGATCCCAAATTGATTTAGCTACGGGTCTAGGGGAACGTATTTAATATAATTAATGATTAATTTCAAACAGAAATTCAACTTTAATCAAATTATTTAAGCAGGGATCTATGAAATTTTATGTACAATTTAATTGTCCTGACCCTCAATCTTTCAGGTCAGGAATTCTCAAAATCAAGAAAATGTTATTTACACATTAAAATAAATATTTTGGAAAATCTGTTCCATTTTTGTAAAGTGGTCACTGGAATAACTACACACACAGTTCCCGTTCATAATATTGATACTTCTGCTAGTACTACACTGTAAGGTCTCTTGATTACTTTGGAAGGTCTGATACTTTCATCCTACAAAGGGTTGTAAAATTTATCTGAATACATTTGGTGAATGATTTGGACAAACTGACATTGCCTTCGTAAAGGACTTACTTTTAGAATGTTGCTGCTGCTGTTCTGTAAAACATTTGTCAGGATCACCAACTTTGTGACTCCTGACTGCGAAGATGGGGTCTGGCTCCAAGTGTATACGGAGCTCTCAACTCCCACACACTCTTCCTCTCAGGTGAATGCAGGCACGAGGTAATTTCGTGATATAACCTGGAATAGAAGGACAATCCATTCCAGTAAAAGTCTGCCTCAATCCATTCACCCCTAAACAATATTAAAACTTACCCTTGTCAGATATTTGTGCTAACAAGTTGCACAAGACCTTGAATTCCGTTGCCCACAATCAGTTTCATGAAATCATTCTTTCTCTGTTTGGATTCAATGTTAGTGTCCCTCGTCCATGCTTGGCTTCCATACAATAATCATGGTAAGTACAATACAGCATGTGACCTATTGATTACTTCATTCTAACCTTCCCTATATGTTTATCACATGATCTTGGAACAGTGTGTCACTCCAGAAAAAAATACCAATTTAAACCACTACTAACACTTACTGTCGTAAATTGTGTGCCCTATTTGCAAACACTATACACATTTTTTTCATGTCGAACAAGCCTGCAATACTACACACATTCCTACTAAGGTCAGTGTGACACAACTCATCCCGCCGTCAGTTTCCCTTTCGAATACCACTCGAACAAATAGGCTGTTTACTCACAGGTTAATTATTAAAAAATAAGCAATTAATTATATCTTTCTTACCCTCAAGTAAAAATATTCACACACACTCAAGCTGAACTGGCCATCTAAAGGATCTTAGAACTGTTTTCAGAACAGAAGACAAAGACTTGATCTTTCTATCTTTCCAATGCTGTCAGCTCGGTGTAGATTTTCAAATTGAATGGCCCCGATAGTTGTTGTTGTTTTGATGTGTTGATGGGTGGAGAGCGGGCACCTAACAGCTGACCATTATTGCCTCTTCTCGTTCCATCTTGGTCTACCCTGTTCAACCTGAAAGTTGGTTATAATTGGGGTATTTAGTGTCATTTTATTTACTAATTTTGTATTCAATTCAAATAACTATTGTCTTTTGCAGTTGCTGATTTTTATTTATATTAGTATTTGTCCATTTTATTTTCTCTTTTGTAATGTTTATAGATAACTATTGTCCTTTACTCTTGGTTTTAATTTGTATTAGTTCTTTTTGAGTTGTTGCCCTTTTTTAAATACCTCGTTGTCTTTCCTTGTCCTATGAGTAGTTAGTTCTTTGTTAATGCTTTGTTAGTTCTTGCTGCTTAATTTCTATTTGCTGGATGTTTTTCCTGAAGTGCTAACCTTATATGTTTTCCTTTGTTTTAAGTATATATCTTTAAGTATTGATTGGGCATCTCTTGGGGCATTGTAATGGATGAAACTCAGCTGAAGCACTCCATGTCTACGTTATGGAAATAAATTTCCTATATCCGTAGCTTCAGGGTGTCTGTCCTCTTTCCTCTAATCTCCCCCTCCATCTCTGTCCAATTCCTACTCAGGTCTACTCCCGAAGTTTCCTTTCTCTGGAATGTCTCCCATGCGCGCTTGAAAGAGCGTCGCCGCTTCTGACATTTTTGAAAGATTCCGTGTGATTGCAGTGGAATTTCATTGCCACTAACGTCGTCTTCGTCAATTGTGGCGATCGTCAGGAGATGTTCGGAGGTCGGACCTGGTCTTTCCAAGTATCTCTTTAACAGATTTAAATGGAAAACCTTCTCCTTTCCTTCAATACAGATCTGGTAGTTAGCCTAAGAAATCTTTTTCAGGACGGTAAAAGTCCTTGCCATCCGATACTCAGTTGGTTGTTCCCGGTGGGGAGTAACATCAAAACTTTCTCTCCTGCTTCCAGTTCTCTCTCTTTCGCGACTTTCCTGTATCGGTTAGCGTGCTTTGTGCGTGCTCGCTTAAAGTTAGTCGTTGCTAGGTCCCATCCTAGTTTAGACCTATCCTTTAAATCCGACACATATTTACTTGCTGAGACAACTGTCTCATCAGCCTTCTGGTCTGTCAGCGACCAAAGTAAGACTTCCAGTGGGCCCTTAATGGGTCTGCCGAATAAAAGCGTAGCTGACGGAAATCCTGTTGAAGTATGAGGAGATTCTCTGTAGCCAAATAAAGCTGCCGGAATACAACAATCCCAATCTTCAGGTTTCACTTGTGCCAGTTTACTAAGCATCATGTTGAGGTTTCCGTTAACACGTTCCACGAGCCCATTTCCGGCCGGAGTATAAGGCTTTATGTAGATGTGTTGGTTCCTCAAGATCTTCACGATCTCATTCATCAACAGGTTTCGGTATGGAGATCCGTTATATGTCAACACTTGTTGAGGGAATCCCAACCGAGTGAAAATCTGCACTAGGGCTTCTGCGACATGCTTAGCATCTGCGCATGTTAGCGAGATATCTTCTGCCCATAAAGTGCATGTGTCGACTAAGGTGAGGATATACCTGTTTCTTCTTCTGTTAGTCCTTTCGAAAGGCCCTAAAATGCCGATCACAACCCGTTCGAATGGTGTTCCCACTATTGGCATTTCACCCAAATTGACTGGCGGTGTCCGTTGCTTGGGTGGTACACGTTGGCACTGGGCACAGGATTTAACATACCTGATAATATCAGTATTTACTCCTGGCCACCAATAATGAGTGTTATCCGTTAGTTGTGGCGTTCTGTCCCATATGTCCGCTAAAGGGAAGAGAGTGCCCCATTTCTAGGATTTGGCTTCTGTACTGTTTCGGTACTAGGAGCTGGTTGTAACCTTGGTCAGGCTTGCCCGTTCTGCGATAAAGTACGCCATCCTTAGAAAAAATGTCCCCGTGCTGTCTGGGTTCCTTAGCCATGGGCAGTTTCCTAAAGCAGGGTGCCAAAGTAGGGTCCTTTTGTTGCGTTTCTTTAAGTTCCATAGGTAACAAATTAGGCGCAGGCTCCCGTTCCTTCTTGGTTTGCCCTCTTGTAGTTACTGCTGCCACAATCGGCTCTTCCGGTTTCCCAATAAACACGTATCTACCGCCAAGTATGACTGGGTAGATGGGGTCATCCATAACAGCCGCTTTGATCACACCTCTGACAAACTCAGAGTGGATCTCCACCAGTGCGATGGGAAGCGCTGTAGGTGCCTCACTCTTAAGAACTCCACAAAGTTCGACGGTCTCTCCTGTCTCTTGACCGGTTTAACCAGGTGTCTGGCAACAATGCAATCATAAGAAAGCCTCGTATCAAATAAACAAAAAGTTTGAGAACCGTTCAATATAACAGTACCTCGCGTAGAGGGTCTCTCTCCCTCTACAGGTTGGGAATCACTGTCAATAATTCCGCCTTGCGAGACTGTTAGCAAGCATCCTATGCGTTTCGGCTCGGTGTGCTCGCCCTGATCATTAGTCCCGTGCTCAGGGGTTCTCCCTTTGCCGCCTTGTTTCTTTCTGCCTGCGCTGCCATGTAGGGCGGTCGGGTTGATCAGACTGTTTACTGTGGTTAGGGTACTTGTTTTTGTAGAACTTGGATTTTTCAGGAGGGGGGTTTTGAGGTCCAGTTTCTCTGTGGTTATTCTGATTAGAAGCATGAGAAGATTGGTCTAGATTATTCTTTCGAAAATGCTCTTCTGTCGGTTTCCGTTTTGTGGCCGGTAGTTCAGCCAGCGCATTATGATATCGCTCAGACTTTTCTAAGATGTCTTCAAGCTTTTCTGCACCCTGCTCAGCTAGAAATCTCCGGGTGTCAGCAGACAAAGTGTTCTTTATTTGTTCTGTTATAACAAATTCCTCAAGACCTTCATAGGTAGAGGGGAACTGCGAGAGCTCTAGGCGTTTTGTCAGACATCCCTTTAAACGAGACGAGAACTGCTGAAAAGTGTCAGAGCTCTCCTTCCTGCTGTTGCGAAACAGATGCAAACATTTTTGAGCATTCCTTTCAAAGCGCTCCAGTAACGCTATCTTCAACACATCATAGTTGTCTTGTTGGCTGCTTTCAAGTTTAGCGTAAACATCGTACGCACTGCTTTTCAACGCCTGAGAAAGCTTCATATTCTAACGCGACCTCTCTAAACCGTACAGAAATGCAATTTTATTAAATTGTTCTAGATACGTGTCAATCTTCTCATTAGGACAAGGGAAAGATTCTAGAGCAAAAGACATAGCGGTGAGGTGAGTAGATTGTGTGTTAGAAGGATCAGTTAAAGAGGAATGAGGAGAAGACTCTCCATTGCTGGAGGTAGAGGCAGCACCACGGCTTTGGAACTCTAAAGTCTTAAGCGCAAACTCGTGCTGTCTCTGTTGCTCTTTTTCCTCAAGCTGTCTCTCCTCCCTCTCCTTCTCATGCTGTCTCTCCTCTCTCTCCTTCTCATGCTGTCTCTCCTTCTCTCTTTCTCTCTCCCTTCGGATTTCCATTTCCTCGTCCATCTTCTTCTGCTCTTTAGCTTCAGCTGCTTTCCTCCTCGCATCATATCTGTCAAGTTCGTCCCTGACAAAAGCTTTCGCTTCCTCTCCGCCCAAACCTTCTTCTCTCGCTTCGTCCCTGAGGATCTGCCTAAGCTTCGCCCTCTCTGCCATAGTAAATAGGTGACTGAGACTTAGACGAGAAAGAAATTGAGAAAAGGATACACTGGTTCCTTACCACTTACGAGAAAAATACCAAACAAACGATGATATACTTTAACCTGGGATACCTCCTCTAAAAATATAGTATCTAACTATCGCTGCTATTAATCGGCAATAAAGCACCTAATGCAGACGACTACGCCAAATAAATGGTAGTTAAGATTACTCACTGAAAAATAAGTTGCTACAGTGGAAACCAAATAATTATTGCAAAAATTTAAGGAGAAAAAAAATCCCTTAATTTTTAAATCCACTTTCAAGTTCATCCCTCAAGACAGTTTGGGTAAGGGAGGCAATTAATCTGGATGAGATAGTCCGAAACGCACTCCTTAGCTTAGCTCAAACACCTACTGCTTCAGAGCCCACACCTTTACCAGCGTTTAGTATTACAAAATCAATATTAACATATTCCGACAAAATCAACCTGTAACTCAAATGTATATATGCTCAAAAATGCTGTGGAACGCTGTTCTGGGCGTAGTGCTCATGGACTCTGCGGTAAACTCTTCTCCGTCTATCGTGTCGCTGGAGCACAAAAAATGATTCATCACTAAACAAAACCAGTCTCCAGTCATTCCCAACGGTCCATTGACGATGCTGGTTCGCCCACTGCAGTCGGTTCTGGCGATGCCGGTCCGTAAGAACAGGACCTCTGTAGGGTCTTCTAGCCCAAAGACCAGAGTCGTGCAGCCGGTTCCTGACCGTTTGATCTGAAATTCGACGAGCTGCTGACATTGACTGGACTGTGGAGGATGCAGATGCAAGTCGATTCCTGAGGTGACGCAGCCGTATGAAGCGGTCTTCGGCAGGAGTTGTGACTCTGGGTCTTCCACTGCGTGGCCGGTCTGCCACTGAGCCAGTTTCTTGAAATCGCCTCAAAAGGCGACTAATGGTGCTTCTAACCACATTAAATTGTCTGGCCACTACACTTTGTAACTGTCCAGTCTGTAAACGTCCAATGATGATGAGTCGTTGTTCTGTAGTGAGATGAGCCATACTTGCGCATTGAATTTTCAACTGAATTTATTCGAGGAACGTCAATCTTTTAAAGGAATTCAATAATATGGTCAGAGAGTTTTGTGTTCACGAAGTTTCACGGGATTCTCATGAACCTGTCACGAGTTATTGTCAAAAATGTCGTTTTGACCTTGACCTCTTTCATGACTTCACGAATCATGAGGTGAGTATAATTCAGGTAACCACGAGAAGTTAATGACCAGGTGGACACAGTCGATAGGTTGACTGATGTCCAATCAGCGAATATCTTTTATAAAAGTAACACCAAAAAAGTTGAGTTTCTGTTTTTGAACAGTATATATTACAGATATATTTCTATCCACTCACGTGCACGCACATACAAGACGACAGTTAGACGTACAGACGTGGGGAAAACTATAACAATGATTATACAGATATTTGGAACGAGCTGACCAACGCGCTGATTAAGTTCAGGAGAGATTTTAATTATCATCTAAAATTTCCTCACAACACATAAAAATTACATCAAAGCATATACAAATAGTCATAAAGTCATTAAAAAAGCTACAAGAATGATAGACCAACAGTATGATCTTATCCCTCAAGGTATGCCCACAGTCCTGTTAGAAGAAAGTGATAGTCCCAAGGAATCAAGGATACGTTAGCGGTAATCTAATGATTTTCCCCTTTTAAAGGTATGAACAGACTTAGATATTAGTATGATCTATCCTAAGGAAAAGTATCTTGTTTGCAACAAAACTTGCATAAAGAAATTACAAAGTGGGTGAAATTTGGTATACCATAAAAAAAGAGTCACTCGTTCCTGCTTTCTCTCGGTTCATTCATCAGGGCCCTGTGATAAACTCTGTATTGTTGTTGTTAACTCATACTGGCTACTAGTTGTTGAATCACGCTTTATTTGTTAAATGACGTGAATGTCCAATAGTTGATAAATGTAGATGTTGGGACTGGTGTAGTAAAGTGTAACGATTGTCAACTCATTAAACCCAGGACAGTTTTGGTCATACAGGTCATCTTGTCCTGGAACGTGATGAGGCTCCGACAAGAATGTGAGTGTAGACAATGAGTGTGTATATGAATGTCAGAACGCGAATGGTAGAATGATTCGATAGAGTTGACAAGTTGGTAGTACATCACTCATACTCACACTGTTCGAATTCAAGAAGTACTGGAACTACGGTGGTCTTTTTATAACATTTAATGAGACGCACACTTGGACAGTACGTGTATGGTTACAGGAACAAATGTCGACATAGACAGCATAATGTTGATCACAGGCATATCATCTTAAGTTAGCATTCATGCTTGGCAAATATCATAATGGAGCATTCGTAAATAAGCATTCAGAGTTCCATCATGTAAATCATCTGGCTTTACTGACTGGGCACGTCAGACCATAACCAATATATAGGAAGGCTCCTAGACCTAATCTCGTCTAGCGAATATCCCTTCATGTAAAGTTCAATATATATATTTTTTTCCATAAAGATATAGGAATCCCAGACATGGGTTCTCACATGTAGCAGTGATCTCTTGGTTCATCGAGCGATAGTACAGGCATCCCTTTTTCTCACTCGATAAATACAAAGTATATGAATTTCAACATGGCTGTTCTTCTCTCGTGAGTTTCACTCACTATAGGATCCAGACCAAAATTGGTCATTCGTTAAATGTCCTCATTTCTTCATAACTTCTGTCATAGAGGTAATTGAATAATATCATATAATCTAGTGCTGATACATAGGAATGTCATCTTCCTTTGAATAAATATTCTTTTCAAAAGTACCACTGTGCATCTGTTTATCGACAACGATGGCGAAGCCCAAGTTCATAATAAATTGTGGTTTTACCTTTCTATGCGAAATATAACTTTGCCATTCCTTGGCAAAAGAGAATAAACACTGGGGTAAAGTACATACAACATGTCTAAATGACTATCACTTTTCCCCATCTACTTATAGATCACTTTTTCGGCGATAGGCCGGCTACATCAAAATTCTACATCCAGACAGGATGACAGCCATGAATCACACCCCTTGCTAGCGATCCTTCCGCTGCATAGCCTTTGACCTTTTCTAGCGACAACCAACATAGTTCGACTTAGAAATGTAAAGATATCCATATATAAGACAGACTCGTCCTACTCATACAAACACTACGTATAAATTCAGGCCATAGATATACTGAAGCAAGAATAATCTATTCCTACCCAGCCAAAGAATAAATCGCAGTAGGCCTAAATTCGTCCGCGGAGTCCGATCGAAGATGACGGAACTGCTTTCAAGGGAAGTAACTCAAAAATGACTTCTCCTTAAGCACTTAAAAAGGAAATACTTTGTTTACAAAATATTTGCGAACATAATAAGTATATAAATGTATTATATTGCAAGATAGTAAAAATTGCCCTTTACACCCTGCCTTACACAACCTTACCTACAGTCGTGCTGCTGTTCGCCGTCTGGCGCACGTTATGACACAATCTGTTTTATCGTTTGATGAAGAGGATACCCAGCTCTGCAGATCTTGGTTTCATCCAATTTGTCCTGGGAGCGTCCTATTCAGGCGATAATTTCGTTCAGATTTTAAGTTAGTGTCACTTTATCAGCTCAGGTAAGAATTAGTGTAAGCGGGTTCACAGTGTCAGAATCACGAGTTTTCCACTACTTAGGGAAAAATGTCAGGTTTGTAACTTTCGATCAAAGGTAACCTTCTTGGTCACACCACAAGTTGACATAATTTGCAGAACGTTACTGTTTGTAATAGTTGACTTGCCACAAGGGCTGAACTGTACTTAAGTTTTCTCAGGAAGAATAAAATCTGGCGCAATAGGCCCGTTATGTCATTTCACTTTTAAAGTCTTGTAAAGATTTGACACCAAGTCTTTTTAAGGAAAATGTTTTAGTTCTTCACAGATATTACTCATCAGTACTTAACGTTGGCAAAGTTTGGGTTAACCCCAGTTTTCACTGCATAGGGAAGAAAAACGAGTATTTAGCAGTTAAATTTAATTCCTTATAGCTACCTGGTTTTAAGCTAGAAATTATAATTTATTCTGCTTTCCACTGTAACTTGTCGACTAGAGAATATAACAGACTTATAAATTAAGCACTCTGCACAAAATCTAACTAGTGAAATATGAAATAAGCGATTATCACTTTAAACACTTCACAAAATACTAGATATCTAATATATAATATTTACCTCCGCACAGAACTACAGATTAATACCACGAACTAGAATCATTCAATATAATAGTAGTCTAGAACTCGGCAAAATGGTGCCCAGAAACTAAAGACTTTTCAATACACAAGATATTCTTCTAGCCTCGCGATCTGTCTACTGCAGATTTAGGAGTACGAATGAAAATCTAGTTTCAAACTCTGGTTAATATCTATCAAACAGATAAAGATCCCACTATTTCCAAAAAACCCGATCTCTCCCATTCTCATAACACCTACGTACCTTAGACGCTGGGCATAACATGCCAAACGCGTCTTCACACCTTACGTTGAGAAACTTAACCGTAGAGCGTGAGTGTCAAGGAAAAACCCAGACTATATGTCTCATTCCAGAGCGCTGCATAAGTGTCAGATCACACTTCAAGCCGGAGAAACGTTCGTGTCAGGTGAAAATGCTAGCCAAAAGTCTGGTTCTGTGTCTGAGATAGATGAATATTCACAGTTTTACGTCTACAACGCAATAACCTCCAGAGCCTGACATCTACGTAATAGAATGCGTATCAGTATGAGAAAGAAAAACGGTAAAGTGAGAATGGGAAAGAAAATATTTTTCGCAAACGAACGAATGCGAAAATACAGGAAAAGGATATAAGAGCGATAATAAAGTAAAGGACACGGGTAGAAAAAAAAGATGAGAATATTGAAAATTTATTGATCATAATCTCTATGCGACATACTCGTCTTCCTATTCTAAGTTCAAAAAAAAAATCCTACGGACGAGACCACATTTGTTGTAGATTTGTGATAGGTGATTAAGACTTAGTTTGGTCCCTTCTGAATAGACATAGAAATAAGCGATAGCTCATTGGGAGGTGAAAAAATAGAAATAGATTTCACGAGTGAGGTGGAGGAAATATAGTAGATTCTGTCTCTGACACTCGAGAAGCTTCTCTCAGTCAACCTATCATCTACAACAGAGCTAGATTAGTCAGACAAATCTAATATAATATATTTTAATATATAGGTTCCGCACATACCAACACACATAAGTGACAATAGACGCGCAAAAACGTGAAACTATGACAAATGAAAATATATATATTGGGGAACAAACTGACCGCCACACTGATTAAGTTTAATTGAATTTTAATTATCAGACTAAAATTCCATCACAACATATAAAAATTACATCAAAACATATACAAATAGTCATAAAGTCAATGAATTGCTACAAGAATGATAGACCCATTAGTGTGATCCTTTCCCTCGATGTATAGCCCGCAGTCCTGTTAGAAGAAAAGTGATAGCCCCAAAGAGTCACGGATACATCTGCTGTAGTCTAATATTTTCCCCCTTTACAGATATGAACAGACTTTGATATTAGTATGATCTATCCAACGGAAAATATTGTTAGCAACAAAACTTGCATAAAGAAATTACAAAGTGGGTGCATATATTAAAAAAACCATCACTCAGTCTACTCTCACTCTGTTCTTTCAGCAGGGATCCCTGTCTCACTTTCTTACCTAATGTCTGGATGGTGTTCGCCGTCTCTCGCACTTTATGACGCACTCATCGTAAATCTGCCTTTACGTTGGATGAAGCGGATACCCAGCTCTGCAGATCTTGGTTTCATCCAATGGGTCCGGGGAGCATCCTCTTCATGCGATATTTTGTTCAGATTTAGTTATTGTCAATTTACTCAGTTCAGGTAAGAATTAGTTATAGCGGGCCCACAAATGTCAGAACACGAGGTTTCCCGTATTTAGGAAAAATGACCGGTTGGTAACTTCTCTCAAAAAATTAATTATTGTTCGCACCACCTCTGGTCACAAATTGTCGGAAAGTTAATGCTGATAACATTCTTCGCCTCAGAGGCTGCATGTACCGTACTTGATGTTTTATCAGGAAGAATTTAATCTGGCTCGGTAGGCGCAGTTATTCAATTTGTCTTAAAGTTTGTGAAAATGGGTACTCTGTCGTTCTGGATGCAAACACACTGCCAGACAGATGTTACTTTGTACACCCACACGTCTTTAATTAAAAGAATGTTTAGTTCTTCACAGATATTTCTCATCCGTACTTAAACGCTGGCGAAGTTGGGTTACCCTAGTTTTCACTCCAACCAGAATTACGAGTATCACAACGAAACTAAGAGTTTCTCTTATAAATATAAGTATCTAGAACGAAGCGATCACGTCTATTGCAACTTGGAGTATGAATGACTAGTCTAAAACTCTCTCGGGTAGATATATCTTAAAACAGACAAAGGATCCCACGTTATTTTGAAATCCAAAATAACGCCGGTATCTCCCCCTCTCCTAATACTTCACATTACTCAGACGCCTGCCATAACCTATCAATTCGCATCTTAACGCCTTCTCCGACATACGGCTATTCTGAGCGATATATGTCTGGCGCTTTCCCCACCTCATGCCGAAAAACTGGCCCAAGGACGCCGTGTCAGATGAAAATGTTAGACGATATGTCTGCCATCCCATGTCTATCGAGACGAATTTCACACTATTCGCTCACATGCAGAGACTGACATCTGACGTAATAAAATGCGTTCTCAGTAAGAGAAAAGAAACAGGTAAACGTTAGAATGGGAAAATATATATAGTCGCAAACGAACGAATGCAAAAAACAGGAAAAGGATAAAAGAGCGATAATAAAGTAGAGGACACGGGTGGAAAAGAAAAGAATATAGAAAATTTATTGATCATAAATCTCTATGCGACACTTGTCCATGACTGACATTCATGTGTTAGGACAGAAGAACTTTATTTCGCACTTCCACTGACAAAGAGTTGTTGCATAAAATACATTTACTTCTATAGAATGTTGCTTTCATTTTATCGAATGCTGCTTTCACCTCTTATAATACATATGACTTGTAAGAAATGAAGGTCATTGATAACAAAGTATACACTAATTATAACCCATCAGAGGTTGAGCGGGATTTTTCTCATCATCAAATCAACAAAAAATAAAGTTCTACGCTTTACAAATGTTATTAACAAGCCCAAATATTTGAATCTATTGACCTGTTTTAAAACTGTTTCATTTACGTTGATTGTGCATATTGAAGAATATTTGCAAATAAAAGCGCACAATTTCAGGGTCGTGCAATTTAGTACAAGGTACAGTGGTCATAAGCGCACCACTTTTACGTAATTTTCATACTGCAACTTTGTTGGGAAAAAGTTAATGCTGGCTTTTTTCAGCGACACATCAAAGAAGAGTTGGCTACCTGAAGAACAGCAGCTGGGAGACTTTTTCAGGCCATAAAACGAGGATTCCTCAGCAAACAGAGGAAGGTGATTGAAGTAACAAGAAGAGACATGGTGCGCAACCAGACGATACGTCAAGGCCTAGAAACCCAACTCCTGCAGACTCAAGTAGAACAGTCCCAACTAAGATGGTTTAGATATGTCTGCAGCATGGGAGAAGATCGGCTACCACGACAAGCATGGGAAACTAAGAGCCAGGGATTCAAACCTTCAGGACTACCCAGAGTCCGCTGGAAGGACAACATTAGACAATCTTTGAAGGACAAAAGACTAGAATGGAACCAGGCCAGGAAGGAGACAGCCGATAGGATAGTATTGCGCTCTCTCTTCCAAATCTCTACATCTCACGTTGGACAGGAATGACTAAAAAAATTTGTTTCAGGGAGGTAATTTATTTTCTATCAAAGGGAGAGACAATTTTAAAAAAAAAACGAATTCTTTGTAGATTTATGGCCCGTTACTATGTGTTTTCTATACTTAAAAACTATCTGCAAGTTGTTGTTTAATAATTTAACTATAGTTAACACAGTTAAAAATGTGGTGTATGACAAATGAAGCACGGGTGTTGCCTTCCATTGACTTTGAAGTGGTTAAATATCATTTTAAAAAACAATTCTTTTGCTGGGCCCGATGAAATGTGTGGCGGTGGCACTTCCCTGGCGGTGAGGCTATGAATATCCCTCCAAATGTCAAACCAAGAATCTTCAAGACCTGCCTGATGTAGACGTCAAGCGTAAACTGCTGTTAACTTGATCCACAAATTTGATTTTATGAATTAATTTAATTACCTTTTGTACACGAAAAACGTCCGAATAGTGTCGGCAAACATGTTTTAAGAGGCCTTCTTACAGGTGGTGGAGGTATTACTTTAATTATAATCCCAATGTTAGGGAGGCTCCTAGGACTAGTGGATTCCAGTACTCTAGTCATGTTTTCATTCTGTCTTATATCAGACGATCCTCTAATTCTTCGTTTTATTGTTGTTGTTGGTGTTTACCTAGGGCTACTGATCTTATTGCTCTGTTGCAGCCGATACCAAGTTGAAGAGCCCTAGATAGTATCTTCACTGTAGATCAAGGCTTTTCCTGTGGATTTTTTGTCATTCCGAAACGTGTTGAGTTGAAGTCACGAGCTCCAGTTTCTCCAGCTTGGCTTGCATCTAAAAGATTGTCTCATCTGATCCCAAGCTAGGATTAAGAAGCCTGTGGCATACTGTGCACTCTCCGCCATCCAAGGGGGCTGTCCAAATATGCAGAACTAAAATACTGTGTTCCGGTTCTGGGCTCTCCCAAGGAATCGCCACATTACACACACAGCAACTTCTCAGATCTTCCCTTCTATCACGGGGGGAGGGGCATAGTGACATCTCCTGCATACAGGCAACCCGGTCAAAGCCAGAGTTATGTCTGAGGCTCAAATGACTCCTCCAAGCTTAGTGTGCAATGCTGGGTTCTCAACATGTTCCACCACAGGGGGAATCCCTGGAAGTGTGTGGATGATTTCAAGAGTTAATGAGGGTGTAATTAACCTGACAAGCAGAATGTCACATCTAAACCTACATAATATAGCATTGTGCATAGCTGGAGGACATATAAAGGATGACTCTAAATGTGTGGCTATGACATTCTAATAATTTATCCTGTCCTTATGCTGGAATTTTGTTTCTATTCCTTATCCTGGCTGTCTGAGAAGTCTTATTGACGAGATAGAAATGTAGTGAAGTAGTAGTTAACCCATCCATTGAAGTAGTCTAAACAAGATTATAAGTGACATTTTCGCCGACACATGTATGTGGTTTTGTTGAAAAAGAAACTCTAATCAGAAATGGTTTATTTTAGCACGTCGAAGCCAATCCAATCACCACTTCGTATCTGATATCAGTACTAGTCCTTTTCCACCACTATCCTTATCTGTAGAACATGCTGCATGGCACACAAGATATTTTCTTTACCTGACATTTACAGACGTCTCTGTCTGTCTTTCATAACCATAAATAGTCTTATCTCTTCCGTTTTGACTGTCATGTTTACAAACTCACTACTTCACAGATCAAACATTGTAATCTTCCCCAAGACATTATTTCCTTGTAATTGGTTATCAGAGCAATATCTATCTGATGGAAGTATTATATCACCGCCCGTGTCTTAATCTTCAGCAAGATAGTTATGTTCTACATCCTAGTGAGATCTGCTGTGTATTTTATCAAGTCATGTTAGCGAGCTCGCACCTTGTAATGCGGCAACCTGGTAGCGTGTATCTTCCGTGACATAAAGTCGGAGTTAACAACAGGAATGTCGCTTAATGTAGACTCTTACTCAGTCTGGAGATAGCGATATGCAAAAAGTCAGTGTGGCAATTCTACTCCTTCGCTACGCGTCACCAACAACAAAGAAGACAATAATAACGAGAGAGGGGTGAGTGAGAGGTGTGACAAGATGTGATAAGAAAACTTTGAATGAAGAAAGCAAAACAACGTCAAGGCGTGGATCAGAAAAGACAAAGGGAAGAGCGAAGGAGAGAAATTGAAGGACGTCACAGAAAAGTGTAACGATCGAAGATTTGACTTGTCTCAGGGCCGGACACCGAAAGCAGCGATAGTTATCTTTATAATGTTACTTAAAAATCCTAATGCAACAGAATGTTCAGACAATAATGATAATTCCTGACTGCACGGTCTTTATATTTGATCATGTGACCTAAAATAACCGATGGACTTAGTGTCTACGGTGAACGGGGCTCCTTAAAACAAAATCAACCTAATGACTCACACAATTAAGATATTGCTCACGATCATTTAAGAAATAAAACAAAATGTCAGGCAGACAATAAAGTCCAGGTAGAATAGTTTGGTGTGTGACGTAATAGCGGAACAGGAGATGAAATATTTTGTATAAGAAGATTAGAAGAAGAAACAAACGTAGATGCCCAACAAAACAATTACACATTTTTCATTTACTATAATTATGCTTTTGACAGCGTCCATCATGAGAATATAATTGAATGCCTAGAAGTTGTTGATGGAAAGGACATTAGAATACTCAGTAACCTTTATTGGGAACAAACTACTACAGTACCATCTGGAAGGAATTACTCACCATATATAGACATAAAGAGAGGTGTCAGACAAGATTGTGTGCTGTCCCCCTGGATATTGAATTTATACACAGAAAAGCTGCTTCAAACAGATATAGGAAATGCCAGGACTAACCATCGGGAAGGATCAATAAACAAACTTAAATATGCAGATGATACAGTTTTGTTGGCTGAATGTGAAAAAGAATTACAAGTACCGTACTAATAATGCAAGTAAACTTCGTAAGTTATGATTATGGGTTGAACATTAACATTGACAAAAATGGTCATTAACAGATGTAAGTAAATACTAGACCACAAGGCTTTAATATTTGAATAAGCATCCTAATATAACCGTCAGACCTTGCGTCTAAGTTTAACGGGGCGCTCCTCGCTAAAACGAGGCAAAACTCATATTTAAAAGAGAATGATAATTAACAAAGCAGACGATAAGCCAATATTACAGACAATAATAGATGAGCAAATCTTGGAACAAGTCAAGAGTTTCTCATATCTTGGTCACATTATAACTAGAGATGGCAGATGTGAAACAGAAATCAAGAGGAGAATAATAATGGCTACAGCCATTTATGAAATAGTTGGAAAAAAAATTCTTGGAGTGGTTTTTGTGGCTGTCCCATGTCTGAAAAGTGGTGTGAAGGTTAATTTTGGGCAAAAAAATGTTTAGTTAGTGTTTTATGGGTATGTTGCCAATTGGCAACAAATCACCATTAAGGTTGGGAACATTTATTGTTGCCATTTGGCAACATATATCTTTTAACTATGTTTTTATGTCTAACAACATCTATTTCACCTTTTTTTACTCCCTACCTACATTTAATATTTAAACAGTAAATAGCAGACAACAAAATTTGTGAAACTTCATGAAGTTAAGTGTAATTTATACAGAAAATGCCACACATACAATGAAACATATAGTTACTGAAAAAAAAAAAATCTTCTGTCTCGTGACTCAATCACAGCTCCACACTCATGTTTCATGAAATACTTTGAAACAGTTTGAATGTTTATTGAGGCACAAGTGTAGGTTACACTTCTCACAGACAGTTCTGGAGTACCCCTTGCATCCAGGAAGTTTGCATCTCCCTTTGTTGGTGACGGAATTGGGGCTGTGGCCAACATTGTCAGTTCTGACATGAAAAGGAGGTACATTTGCTGTTTGCCCTCTCTTCTTTTTAGCCACCAGCTGTGTCTCAGTGCTTCCTGATGGCCTTCCCCTTTTATTATTTTCACTTTTTCCTGCTTTTAGGAGACACAAAGCAATCTGCAACTTGAAATCAACTAATGGTAGTCTGTCCTTTTTTTCCATACCATCCTTACACACATCTGAACAATAAGTTAGCCAAGCTTGCACCACAGAAACATCCAGGAAATGAAACAATATTCTGTGGTACCATTTCTTGGATCTAATAGGTATACGATAGAGTGCCAGCAAGGAGTCCAGCAAATCTACCCCTCCCATGAACATGTTATATTCTTTCACAGCTGCAGGGCAAGAAATGTGTATTTCCTTCTTGGCTTTTCTGTCCCATCTTCTGACTACACATTCTGGTTCAACTGCTGCATAGGTGCTTAGCAGTGTGACTGCTTTATTGTCATACCATTTGATAGCTTTCAATGTGGCTCCGTTTGTTGCTGCAGTACAAACAACAGATGACCCTCTTCCTTTCGTTTTCAGTTCCTTATCGGAACACAGATTACACCCTTTCAGCCGGTTTGCGCGGACAGTGCCAAGACATGCAATGCCTTGTTTCCAGAGGCATGCCTGCAATGCTGGCGAATTAAACCAGTTGTCAAAATATACTTTATGCCACACATTTTTAGGGATACGTTGAAGAAGTCTCAGCACGATATTAGCTGATGCTCCTAAATCAGGTTGGCCAGGACACACGTCAATTTTTCCAGTGTAAATTTCAAAATCATGAATCAAACCAGAAATGCTTGAACAAACGAAGACTTTATAGCCCCACTTTTTGGGTTTCTTTGGGTTGTACTGACGCAGAGATGATTGACCTTTGAATGGGATAACTTGCTCATCAATGCTCAGCCTTTCTGCTGGTTTGATTGAATTGAATTTCACTTTCAGAGCGTCAACTAAAGGTCTTAATTTGAACAATTTGTCGCCTTCATTGTCTTGCTGCTTGTTGTTGTCATTGCAGTGAATGTTACTTTTGATTTCTTTAAACCTCTTGTTCGTCATAGTATCAGCAACAAGTCCATAGCGCGTTGTAGAGTCCCAGTACAATTTACAACTGGGCATTCTAACAATACTCATCATAAACGCAATTCCAAAAAACTGTTCCAGTTCTGGCTGGCTCAATCTGAGAGGCTTCATGATGTTTTTCTGGATGCTGTACTTGTTTGATTCAGTGACCATATGTGCCATTGTATCATCATCAATGAATCTGCGGAAGTATTCTATTGGTTCTGAGGTAACTGATACGTGTGCCGAATCACCAGAGAAGGGCGGAGCTTCAGAAGATACATCTGAGGCTTCACGGTGTCTCCATAGCATCCGACGACGATCAAAGGTTACATCTGTGTCCTCCAGCTCTGATGCAGATGATTCTGAAAAAAAAGAAAACAAAGATATTAATTATCTGGCAACATAAACAATCATTTATTGGTATACTGGTGTACATGTTATTATTCTGATAATAGTAATAATGATAAAAATTATTCTAATCCACATTATGGTATAAAGCGTTCCACAAGTAAGTCTCCGTCAGCCGATATTTAGTACCTGATGGACTAGGCTGAAACTGTACATAGGTTGTACACTGATGGACAAGGCTACAACTGCAGTCTGAAATAAAGTGGCCACATTAAAAAAAAAAAATCAATTAAATTCAACAAACCTGAATCGGTTGTGTCCGAGGAAGGGCCGGGTTGCCACGTGTTATCCAGGATGTCTTCAGCCTCACTGTCTGACAGCTCACTATCGCTAGAAGCCTCAGGTATTGGTCTATAGATTGTAGTCTTTTGGCTGTAAAACTTTTGAGGATCCATTGTGTTTAACTGTAAAAAAAAATTTAAAAAAAATGACAACATATACATTTTGTAATTCAAAAGTTTTTCATCACAAAATTGTTTAATCTCATCTGATGATACATTATGTTTTGTGATTACTGGCAATTTTAGTGGTTATCATGTGTAGTTTAGTTCTAAAAGTCAAGTCTAGATGAAGTAAATATGTTTTATTCATTTACAATATTATTAGTAATTTATACTGGTAATTCTACTATTTACATTGACCTTTTTAGGATACATAAAATTGCAAATAACAACTTTTTTTTAAATGATGAAGTTTAATCAATTATAATGAGAATAAAATACTAATGTTGTTGATTACAGAGAAATACAACATTAAATATCATTTATTAGGTAAAAAGCAACTGTTGCCAATTGGCAACATGAAGTGGTTTTTATTCCTTAATCGACTTTTGTTGCCAAATGGCAACATACCTAAAATGTAAAATAAGAGTAACTTATTTTATTTATTTATAACTATTAAAGCATTTGTTACAAAGATAAGTGGTTTAAGTTACTCAACATATTTTTTATACACCGTTTTCATAAGGAATTTTAAAAAATAATGTGAAGTAAACTCACCTCTCAATTCGATCTTGCAAACCAGCTACCATGCCTTGACAAAAGAGTGCGTGAAAAAAAAAGTATTTCTCCGACAAATGAGTTACCCGGTAATTTAAAATTGGGAATGTTTCTAGAACACAATAAAACAAAAAAAATTATTAATTTGAACGCCGGATAGTGAAATAGATGACTTTAAACGGTATGTTGAAAGATAACATCAAGAAATTGTTCATCAACGTGCACCATTAAGACCAGAGACAGAAGACGTTGGACAGCACTTGTAGCAGACCTCCGTTGTCCATGTGGCAGTTGGTGATGATGATGTTTAATATATCGATGAAAAGTGCTTGTCAGCGCTGAGTGAACTTTGGAATGTGAACATAAATCAACTGCGGTGTTAATGTGCTTACCATTAAGAGGATGCAGAGCAAATAAAAAATTACTACTCTGACAAGTGCATTAAGTGAAAACAAACTTGTTTAATAACTATTTCTTTTTTTTAAAGTTTGATTTATAACATCAAACACAAGTTTTTTTTTTCAGGCAGTTTTCGTATACTTAATAATTTGTTTAATTATAAACATAATCCACAATTATATAATATCACATTAATATCAGTGAGTTTTATTGTTGTTTTGTTAGTAGATTAACTTCCCTTGTCAAAAGTTACGTTTCTTGAAAGACTACTCGTATAATGAGATCACACAAGTTTACTCTTGGCAGAGATGCCAATAGAGTGCTTATACCTTGAGGGAGTCTTCACTAGATACTCAGAAATCAAGAACAATGCTGAATGTGTCTTAACACAGTTAACTTATTATCTGCCCAACACCATTTGTGAAGAGATATATTGTATGATTTAGCCCCCAACTGATTTAATTAAGTTAAATCTTAATTAAGTAGCTCTGTTTTAAGTGCATTTAAATTGACTGAGACATACGGGTGCAGTACACTTAAAAGGACTAAATCAACTATAAATAAATAAATAAATAAATAAATATATATATATATAATTTTAAAAAGTGTAAAATGAATCATTCTTTTTTTTTAAACATAATCATCACATGGTGATGTCATAGATATTGAGGGAATCGAATGAAATTTCCCTTGGCAGCTTTTAAGTTTGTACTTAGCTGCGAGTAAAATTGTTGGTTCCTGCTCCAGCCGATGTTTGGTTCTTCGCAGGTTATGGACTGGTTCACTCACATTACTGGCCAAGTCTGGAGGTTGTGACACGTTCCAAGAATATCAGGGAGTAATCACGATGCTCCTCCAGCGTCTTCAAGACCCGCCTAGTAATAGTGTCTAGCTTTGACAGCAGGCCACTTATACCACACACTGTGTTCCAGAGATAGCACCCTTTACTGGTACCACTGACTAGTATTATGAACGAAGAAAAACTGATACTCTCCTTAGTATTGGGTTTCCTGACCTACAATCATGTGCATCCCCCCTTTTTACATTCCAACATCCCATTTACCTCAAAACTTTACCCTCTCTGAGTATTAATATTAATCCCACTGAGCTGAAAAAATCCATTACATTTATATTGAATATCCTTACATGTGTGCTGGTTGAAAAAGTGAAAAATATAATAAGTATGTACATCTGTTCTGTCATCATCCACTTCCTGCTCCATATGGAACTTGGGACTACCTCTGCTTTTGGATCTCTTTGAGAAACCGGCATAAAGCAGTCACCAGCTCTTGTAGTGATTTATTCATGAAATCATTGTTTTTTTTATGCTGAGGTTGCCAGCCTCGTATGACTTGACGTCCATTAGCAATTTTTACATGTTAATAAATCCAAAATATAGAATTTGTGATAGGAAAGGGAGAGAACTGGGATAGGAATATGTAAGAACAAATTATGAGTAATGGGACTTAGTTTAGGTCAACATTGTGTCACGAGAAACCCGTGGGGGAAGAAAGAGTTGAGAACACTCTTGAATTGTCGTCAGCTGAGAACAGGTTAGCGTTTAGACTAACTGCATCGACCAGATACCAAGTTATGGTACTGCTGCAATGTGCAGAGAAGAGAAAAAGAGAAGACTAATGAAAGAATTCTACAACAGATAGTTTTTCATGTCAAGATATGTTCAGCACATATCGCCAGCAGTTCATCCTGGTATGTAAACACTCGCATATTTAAACGAGCGTAGATAGGCAAAGAAATGTGTTAGAACCGTGGTCCAGTGTCGGACGAATAGACAGTTTACAAGGAACAGTTTATAGCTAAGAATAAGTTACGAGCACTGGAGGATTAACCAGACAATACTTCGAAGCTTAATTTAGTAGATCGAGAACAGCACAGGTATATAGTAGAGATGGGAAAATAGAGAACCAAGGTAGACAGCAGAGAACCAGAGTTAATCCAGAGATAAATAACGATAGCTCCTGACCAGTGCAGCCGTGATGTAGAGATGTCAACAATGAAGTCTAATATGTTATATTTATTTAAAATCAGGCTCGGAGGTAGCCAATTTGTGAATATGTTCCTTGACAGCTAATAAAGAACTTTGGTTGTCAGCTCTGAGTCGTCAAGTCCTTTCAAGTATTATAATTGGCAGATAATTTGATCTCATTAAATAGTCATAGGAACAAGGTAGGCCACGAAGGTAAGGCGCCTACAATTACAGCCAGTGAACATAAGACAAAGGTACACTAAGTCGAGAACATACACAAGGGTCAACGTAACAACAATCACACAAGCAAAAGAACCTGGGTTGAGAATCAATGAAACTAACACATTCTCGTTTTTGGTGCCAGTGACCACTTGTGGGAAGATTACGTGGGTTACAAAACAGTGTGTTTATCAAAACGCAGGCGATTGAAAAAAAAAACAACGTCGAGATCAACGAAGCATGAATTCAAGTCAACATTGAAGAAAACAAGACAGTTACGTGCCGAGACTTATGAAGAGCAGCCGAGCGTGACAAGGTCAACGAAGGAACCCAAGTCAACGGTGAAGAAGATACATTCTTTTTACAACTTAATTCCACAGTCGGGTACGGGTCAAACATCATCGCACCAGAGTGATCCTTATGTAAACAGTGTAGCAAGTATCAACAACAGCCGCTCATAACACAGACCACAACAAGGAAGAAAGAACGAAACAAAAACAGTGTGCACACTCAAGTCAACAGTCCTGTAAAGACCCATTCATAAGGAACTAACGTCCGGCTACAGAGTAGTTAGTTAGTTAGTTAGATATTATTGAGAATTATTGTTTATGTATAACTTTGAACTTATGAATGTATTGTAATTTCCTTGATTTTTCTGTTATAGAGATTTAAGTGAATAGCAATTGTTTTGTTATAACATCAAGATAATTAACCAGAGAAATTTTTTTTCAGAGCCCCAAGAAGTCCCACTAACATAAATGTTTTGATTTTCAGGGCTAAAGATGCAACAAGGAACTGAAATTGTAGCAGGCGTCTTACGCCAGCTATCTGAGACATTGAGTAGGTTAGACACAAACAGTAAACTTGCCAATGTCAAGGGTAATGTTAATACGTTTTCAGGTACATCTACTGAATTTAAGATCTGGCTCTTACAAATAGAGAGATATTCTTTATCAGTTCAGGCCTCAGACAATGAAAAAAGATGGTTAGCTTTTCTTAACAGCACACACTTAGTAGCAGATTTCATTAGAAGAAGGTTAGACACAGTGCCAGAGGAATCAATCTAAGTCGAACTATATGTTCTGTTGTCTCTAGAGAGGTCAAAGGCTATTCGGAGGATGTGTCGCTAGAGTGTGGTGTGATTTGGCTTCGTCGTGATGGGGAGTGTGTGTTTTTGCCTATGTCATTGTCGCCGGAAAAAGTGATCTCAGTATTTGTGGGGAAAGTGATAGTCGTCTAGACCTATCGTGTATGCTTTACCCCAGTGTTTATTCATATTGCCAAGGAATGGCAGTTCCATATTTCCTCTACCAAGGTAATCAAAGACACTCTTATGAACTCTCGACGTCAAGACCACCATTTCGATAGTTACGATTTGAATGAACTAAT
The DNA here is from genome assembly GCA_024509875.1 of Oreohelix idahoensis. Classification (NCBI taxonomy): domain Eukaryota; kingdom Metazoa; phylum Mollusca; class Gastropoda; order Stylommatophora; family Oreohelicidae; genus Oreohelix; species Oreohelix idahoensis. The sequence goes on along the minus strand of JAMPIV010006921.1, from coordinate 38,454 downwards.
AGAAAAGGCATTTGACCTCGATGAAAACGACTATGGATTCCTAGCATATTGCAATCTTTACAATTCGCCAGAATGCAGTCAATTGTTCATGATAAATCTACAGAGCAATGCAATGTTTTTATGAATGACTAACTTTAGGACAGATTCATTATCTGCATCCAAACGTGAGTGACAGTTCACGAGTGAAGCCATCTTGGAACCAAAACATGTAGCGACTTTCAAGAAGAGAAAGGGGGTGCCCGTATTATCGCTTGTTTAGTCCAGAGATCACTGCTACACATGAGAACCCGTTATTAGCGGTTCAATATTATTATATGAAAAAAATATGTGCTGAACATTATGTGGGAGAATCGTCGCTAAACGAGATTAGGTTTAGAAGCCATCTGAAATATTGTTTATAAGCTGACGTGCTCAGTCAGTGAAGTCAGATGATTTATATGTATGGGCGATGCTGAGGGCTTGGCTACTGACAGTCCATTATAGCGGTATTAATCTACATGAGTGCCCATGTAACATAACATTGGCAGACCATTTATCCAGTACTAATGATGTATTATGCCAACCTGTGATTTGTCACTATCTGTGCTGGTTAGAGAGTGTGTAACGTCCAATTAAAACTTTAGAAAAGGTACACAGTCATATAAAGGAGGACCAATGACTTGTAAACACATGGTGTGAGAAAAGAACATTTGTCAACAACACGAACCCTTATCATCATTCGCACATTGTACACTCAATCCATGTCTACACACCACTGCGTAGGTCAAGTTGACATTCCATACACTACAGTGGAGCAAACAACACCATAGAGATCTTATCAACTGATGATGATGATGATGTCTGCTTCCATCCACTTATATCTATCTTTTGGTGGATATCATTAACGGGAATAAAAATCCAACATTATCAACTTTATCATACACCTAGGATGGCAGAAACTTAGAAAGATAAAACAAAGTAAAGAAGAAACGATACAGATGTATACTGACAGAATATTTAACATCATTGAAGATGTATTTCCAGCCGAAACAATTGACAGACAAGAAATAGATGACCAATTGATCGGTATCTTCGTAGACGGATTATATATCGATGCCATCAAACTCCACTTAATAAGGAAAGATCATAAGACGTTAAAAGACACTATGGCTTCTGCCATTGCAGAAGAAAACATAAGGAGAAGGTTTGAGTTGAGAGTAGAACAGGCAAGGTTTGATGAAGAAGAACCTATGGAGATAGATACTGTAAGAAGACAACAAACAGGTATCAGACTGTTGCAGGACATTGAATGTTACAATTGCCATCAACGGGGACACAGAGCTAGCATGTGTACATGGAGACCGCCACGCATGTGTCAAAACAGGGGGTCTGCGCGTTTAGATAGTTGTTATGGTCCGCGACAGGCTATGTGTAATCACAGGGACGACACCTGGTGTCAACCTCAATACACCCGCACGCAAGGGGCACACTCATGCACGCACCGCACGAGGGCTTTCGATACACCTCGTTACGGTAGATACAATTGTCAGTGACAAGGCAGACCTACTCACATGAGAGAGAGTGACAGGAATAGGGTGATAAATAGGTCACAGGAGAATAAGCAGGTACATATAGAAGGAGGACCAAGGATAAGGAAACAGAATGGAGATATATTAACAGTGAACGAAACGTACCATACAGATCCGAGTTCGTGTTTGATAACAATAGGTGACAGAAAAATCAGAAGTCTCTTGGACTCAGGAGCTAGTGTTAGCTTATTAAGATTTGGGTTGTATAAACAGCTACGTCAGCCAACCAAATTGGAAAAAACACGCATGCAACTCACGTCAGTGTCATGTGAAAGGTTAAAGGGGATGGGAATGTCAACGTTAAGGTTTAACATTGGAACGAAGTCATTGATGCAAACTTTTGTTATAGTGAAAGGTATGTCACGGAATTGCATATTAGGCAGGGATTTTATGAAGAAATACAGCGTTAGATTATATTTTGACATACAAAAGTTAAGGATTCAAGACAAATACATTGACATGCAGGATGATATGCATATCGCATCAGTGATAAGATTACAGAAACCGATTACTTTACGTCCGAATACGGTGAACATAGTCAAAGGAAAAGTTAAGAGGTCACCATATTATAAAATTGGACAGACGGTCAGAACAGCGGAATTCCATGATGCAGACATAGCTGATGAATCGTGCATAAACATGACGGAGGGCATAGTAGTGATAAGAAACAAGTCGCAATTTCCAGTTATGCTACTCAACACAGCAGCAAAGCATGTCACGATACCAAGAGGATTCATTGTGGGGAGAGTACAACACATGTCACACACTGAAGGCAGCAGACAAGGACAGGATAAATACAACGAAAGGAAAGATAGATATGATGGTATCCGAGATAGGAAAACATACACTAGGAGGGGTAGCCAACAGTTAAGACGGGATTATATGAATACCAGTAATTGTCTAGCGTGTAGAGAACAGGAACGCATGTGGAGGGAAAGAAAATGGAGCCATAGAAACAACAATCGCATAGAATACAGGGAAGGAAGATGGAGAAACAATTGTCACAGACCGTACTACACATCCGATCGAGTACATACGATAGAAATGGTTCAAGGAAGGAGGCGACAACGTTACTTCGGAGATAGACATACCAATAGGAAGTTATATGAGACTGGAACCGGTCAACAAAGAGATAGAATGCAGGGACGAAATACACAACAAATTAGCATGAAGGATAGGATGAAAGAAATTAAGTCACAGATACGGACAGAAAAAGAAAACAAAAAAATATTTCAAGACTTTATCACAAAACATCATGACGTATTTGCGCTGAATGACATGGAAAAACTAGTCCGGGAAAAGCACAGAGCACACACCTTAGCACAAAGGAACATCAAGAAAGATTTTGAAAGGAGGCAAAGAAATGCGAATAAAAATGCAGTTGCACAGGAATTCAAGCCGGGAGACATAGTGTTCTATAGGAAACATGTTAGGAGAGGAAAACTAGACCAGAACTGGATTCTGAATTGGCAGGTGATACGACGCCTTTCAGAAACAACATATCAAATATGGAAACAAGATCAAAATAAAACCATCAAGGCGCATGTACAACATCTAAGGTTACAAACGCAGAAACCTAGAGACATACCACCGCAAGAACAGAACAAGAGGAAGACCCATTATGTAGTGGTACCAGAGGACACAGATGAGACTACATCAAAAGAAAGTTCTCCGGAAGAGTCATACAGACCAGGCACAGGTGGAAGTCAGATAGTTACCAGAGCGGAGATACATACACAACCTAAAAACCCAAACCAAACATCTGGAATTTTTAACGATTCATAAAACAAACATGAGGAACGGGAGAGAGGAAGCGAGGAAAATAAGAAACAGGATACAGGGAGAAATAGACAGAGAAAGCAGACAGAGGTAGAAAAAGAGGAAGAAGAGGAAGATGTACAGCGTGATCAGGCGAGAACGTCGAGAGAGGAGAAGGTGACAGAACTATACCAGAAGAACTAATTAAGGAGGTTAAGAAATGTAAGAGATAACTCAGAGAGCGAAGAGGACATTCCGCTCATGGAATATGTACAGATATTTTAGGAGAGAGAAAATAGATTAGCAGAGCAAGAGAAAGAATTACGACAGTTGCAGGAAGCGGAGAGGCAACATGAAAATCAGCAGGAAGAAGAAGAGATGGAAGAAAATACACAAACAGACGATCAGAAGGATAGGGCGAGAGACATTAGACGTTCAAAGAAGAGATATTATACGTCATCCGACGATTCGTCAGAATAAAATATGCCACTCGCGAAGATAAGAAATACAACACAAATGCAGGTACGCCCAAAGTGGAGAGGCAGACACAGGGAAATACAAAAGGACGATAGACCGACACGAAGAAAGGGTCGGAAAACGATTAATTATGTAGAAAATAGGAGCAGACAGAGAAGGACTCCAGAAGAGGTATCGATGTCAAGTGACTCAGACAGTACGTCGTCTGAGGAGCGTGACAAGTGTCACAGACATAGCAAACGGAGATCCCATAGAAGAGAGATAGAGGAAGGGAGTACACAAAAGACGAAGAGATGTGAGTCCTCTACAGACAATTCATCAGATTAAGAAGACGCCTCGAAAAGTTGAGACAAGTAGAACAGGTAGATGTGAGATCTAGCAAGAAGAATAAGGCAGGAAATTGTAATAGAAGAGAGAAGGAAGATATAAAGGCGCTTTGCGAATATGTGGATAGTAAATATGAAGAGTTGAAAAAGGAAGAGAGTAGTAAAACAGATCGAGCGGATTTCCGATCTAAGAGCCGAGATAGGCTGAGAAATAGAAGTGATGATGGAAGAGATACGGGTCGAAGAAAATACCGATCCAAGATTCCAGAGGGACTAGATACACAGAGAAATAGAACACATACGGATCGACGTGGTTACCGATCCAAGAGCCGAGAGGTTAATAATGATAGTAAAAGGAGGAATACGGATCGAAGGGATTACCGATCCAATAGCCGAGAAACTAAGAAGGAGGAGATGAATAGAAGCAGTAGTAGAAGTAGAGAAACTACTAAGGATCGAAGGAGATACCGATCTAGTAGTAGAGAGGAGTTAAAGACGAGAAATAAGGATGGAGAAAGTGCAAGTAAAGGTCGAGGTAGCGAAATACAAACTGAAAGAAACTCAGAGAGCACACAAAAGGAAGAAATTAAACATAGAGAAAAATCAATGCAAACGATTGAAGGAGTAAGGAGTGGAGAGATTGAGAGAAGTTGTGGAGATGCGGGACATGGAGAGGTAGAGAGGAAGCAAAGTGTTGACGAAGTTAGAGGAGTGGAGGAGACGCAAGATATAGATAAACAGATAGCGTTAGAAACGCTTCGAGCCAGAGAGGCTTGCATGACGAAATTGATGGAGTTGATGAGTAAGTAAGATAAGGAGGGATTGAGGCGGCTATGTGAGGAGACACATAGCATTTATACGGGATAAGATGGCGGCGGTTGCTAGTCTTAAAGAGACAAGTATGATTGGTCTATACCGCATATATTTAGTAAAGTGAGTACACCTGACCAATAGGGTACTGCAGTATAGGAGGAGATGAGTAAGAGAGAGGTAAGAGGTAGATTTGAAGCCATGGCAGTATGGGCGAAATTATAGGAAAAGCCGTGGTGACGACGGTAGGAATAATGAAGATAGAGATATGGAGAAATAAGTGATGGTGAGAAATATTTGGAGATGAATAGAGTGTATAATTGAGAAATTGGAGAGTACAATTACAATGAGGGAACAACAGATAGAGGAGATAAATGGGAGAAGGAGAGAAGAAGAAAATTGCAGCGGGAGTCTAGTTGTGGGCAAACTAGATGCAATTTGTTTACACTGAACATATTAAGAAGCTGAGTAGATCTGAATGATAGACTACTGCAGTAGACAGAGAATAATTAAGACTCGAGTGTAGAGAGGTCAGAGCAGAGGCCATGGGAGATTGGCGATAACAGTAGAGAAAGAAAAGACATGGGTAATGTCAGAAGAGATGAGGAGAAGGAAAATGGTGAAGATAAACCATGAGGAAAATGGCGAGTATGGGAGAATTGAGAAGCTTGGAGTATAGGAGTGATTAAGAAGCAGGGTGACGGTGGCAAAAAGTTAGAGATCAAAGAAGTCATAGGGGGATGACAGACAAGAGTATTTAGGGATACTGTTCCAGATGGAACAAATAAAGTGGATAAGGGAGGAAGAGATGGCAGAGATAATGAGGTTTGCGAAAACATAGAGATATAACAGAGATATACATGGAGGGTACACATAAGTATGTTTCGAGAAACCATGTGTAAATGGCAGAGATATAGAGAAAGGTTCTAGAAGTAACCAAAATGTAACGAACATATAACGGAGGAATTATATGTGAGACGACAAGAGGTGAATGTGAGTTCTGGACTGAACTAATATAGTAAGAGAAGTTTTACGAAAAAGGGCAGAATGTTATGAGGAACAAAAGAGTAGGGAAGAAAGATATTGAAATACACGAATACGGAAAGCAGGACAGATGAGTGTACAGGCACGTGAGGATAAAGAAATAGAAAGAAGATTAACGAGTTAGGAATAGATAGACGATACGGAAATGCAAGTAGTTCGTATTAGGGGACCACACAAGGTATTTTTAGGTCCAAAAGATAGGTGGAAGCTTAGCCGGGGGGATAGCAAGAATAAAGAATCAGTGATACCATGATGTTTAAATGGGTCACAAACGATTGTATATATTATAAATTGAGGGTAACATGCAGTTACAGTATATTGTGTAAAAACGTGTTAACTACAGAAAAAGTAAATAAGAAAGTGAGTACGAGTATGATGATGCTCGGTAGGTCATGATGGAATGACTTACAATGGTAGACAAATAGATTTGGATATGACAGCTAATGAAAAAATAAATGTTGAGCTGAGAAATAAAGTAGGGAATGGTGAGGTTCAGAGTGAAAATGGAGTGTGAAAGATATAATAAATTGTGGATGAAAGAAGTGTACAAGGTATAAATAGGTCACAGTTAGTAGTGATTACAGATTATGTTTGGTGGTCAGCTTCATATGATTACATTATGATGAAGTAGTAGAATGATGATATATATTTGATTTAAGTGTTTATGTATAGTAGTAAACCTCTACACCTCACGGTAGAAGGGGAACGACTAAGTAAGTAAGTATAGTAGTACTGGTCAAGAAAGTAGACATATTGAGTTTAGGGTAGAGGTAGGTGTAGTAATTAAGGGGAGAGAAAAAATTGTCCTCAGGATCAAATCTTTTTTAGGATAGGGGAGGTAATGTGATAGGAAAGGGAGAGAACTTGGATAGGAATATGTAAGAATAATTTATGAGTAGTGGGACTTAGTTTAGGTCAACATTGTGTCACGAGAAACCCGTGGGGGAAGAAAGAGTTGAGAACACTCTTGAATGGTCGTCAGCTGAGAACAGGTTAGCGTTTAGACTAACCGCATCCACCAGATACCAAGTTATGGTACTGCTGCAATGTGCAGAGAAGAGAAGAAGAGAAGACTAATGAAAGAATTCTACAACAGATAGATTTTATGTAAAGATATGTTCAGCATATATCGCCAGCAGTTCATCCTGGTATGTAAACACTCGCATATTTAAACGAGCGTAGATAGGCAAAGAAATGTGTTAGAACCGTGGTCCAGTGTCGGACGTATAGACACTTTACAAGGAACAGTTTATAGCTAAGAATAAGTTACCAGCACTGGAGGTTTAACCAGACAATACTTCGAAGCTTAATTTAATAGATGGAGAACAGCACATGTATATAGTAGAGATGGGAAAATAGAGAACCAAGGTCGACAGCAGAGAACCAGAGTTAATCCAGAGATAAATAACGATAGCTCCTGACCAGTGCAGCCGTGATGTAGAGATGTCAACAATGAAGTCTAATATGTTATATTTATTTAAAATCAGGCTCGGAGGTAGCCAATTTGTGAATATGTTCCTTGACAACTAATAAAGAACTTTGGTTATCAGCTCTAAGTCGTCAAGTACTTTCAAGTATTATAATTGGCAGATAATTTGATCTCATTCAGTAGTCATAGGAACAAGGTAGGCCACAAAGGTAAGGCACCTACAATTACAGCCAGTGAACATAAGACAAGGGTACACTAAGTCGAGAACATACACAAGGGTCAACGTAACAACAATCACACAAGCAAAAGAACCTGGGTTGAGATCCAATGAAACTATCACATTTTATAAAATGTACAACTTACCCCAAAATCTCTTGGGAATACTGACTCCTGGTTGAGATAAATAGTATAGGCAACTTGTTTAAAATGCCTCTTACACGAGGTCTGGCGTATTACTTTACACAAGGCTACCACTTTGACTTTGTGTTCAGATTCTAGTATTCCGGCTTTCCGTGTTGAAATAGGTAGAGTTTTGCTGGAATATAGGTCCACAAGATTCTAAAATAAGGTCCAGTCCAATAAATGGATTTATAATCCTATTCCTCTCTATGACTAGCTTGTTGTTTTCTTGATGAGGTGAATTTCACAGTGCACTAAACCGACGAAGGTGTCAGTTTAAATTGCAACTTTTGTACCACGCCTGTGGTTGTTACTATCTGGCCAGGCTCCAGTCAGAGGTATTGTTTATAACATCTAGAAAAGCCCAGCCAATTGTATTCAATCATACATGTTTTGATGACGTTTACCGCAACAACTTCATCATAGGAAAATTCTGCGTGATTTTTTGAAAAGTCACTTTCCATATAAGGAATTGTTATTTCCGTCGATTGTCGTTTTTTGTTTACACTCCCGACTTCCTATATTATCAGAAATAATGTCTTCGTAACAATTCTGTCCGGAAGAAATTACAACATTTCCGTCGTCTTTCTGTGTATATCATATGAACGGCTCTCCTTGAGCAAACACAAACTCCTAACATCACTACACGAAAATGACTAGCGGCCAATCAGGTCTTACCTGTATCAACTCTCAGCGAGGATGATCAAGTAAACAGACATGGCTAATTATTACAGGAAGAAGTGTAAACAAGTGACTCAAAAGTACCAAATATTGTCCGAGGTAGGAAAATAGAACGCGAAGAGCACAAAATGCATTACGGGATGGCACAAGAAATGAAAAGTTTTGAGGTCATTCTGTGACAGTTGGGCATCTCTGAAGCAGATGTTCAGCAGTCAATTTATCAGTTCCACAGTTACACTCATCGGTAGTTAGCTTGTTGAATAGATGATGTCCCAATCTATGGTGGCCCGTGCGGAGTCTGAAGATTGTTACTTATTCTCTTCTGTTGAGCTTTTAATATGCTTCATTTTGTGTGTGTCCTGGATGGTCTGCATCCCAATTGTTTTATCGTGTGTGATCACGATTGTCTTGTGTGAATAGTATCTGTGAGTCTGGTATGTAAATCCACGAATATCTTGCGTGTGAATAGTATCCGTCATTCTGTTATCTCTAGCCACGATTATCTTGTGTGATAATATATTCTGTGAGTCAGTTACATAGGGTCACGATTATCTTGTGTGAGAATATATTATGTTAGTCTGTTATTTAATGTCACGATTATCGTGTGTGACAATATATTCAGTTAGTCTGCTAAATGATTATCGTGTGTGACAATATATTCTGTGAGTCTGCTATATAAAGCCATGATTATCGTGTGTGACAATATATTCTGTGAGTCTGCTATATAAAGCCATGATTATCGTGTGTGACAATATATTCAGTTAGTCTGCTAAATGATTATCGTGTGTGACAATATATTCTGTGAATCTGCTATATAAAGCAATGATTATCGTGTGTGACAATATATTCAGTTAGTCTGCTAAATGATTATCGTGTGTGACTGTCACGAAGTGGTTTTATGTTTATAGAGTTTGCCTGAATGAAAGCAAGACCCTAGTATGAGAAAGTCTGAGAAGATAGAATTTAGATGGAAAATGACATGCCTGTGGACAGATGAGACTATTGGCTCAAGGGATAGAACCAGGTTTCGATTCTCCCCTTGCCGCTTCGTGACTTCAGAAAGGCTATAATCTCACCCTCCTCTGACTACCTTTAAATACAAGGAGATAAGGTGTATAAAACGACCACAGACACCACTATACAGACGACATAAAGTAAGTATAGTAAAGAGTAGAAGCTGATCATGTGTACAGTAAATATCTATTTATTTACAGAATAAAAGATTAAAATTTTAGCATACATCAATCATTAAAAAAATAGCGTGCAATATTGCGATGGCCTGAAAAGCAACGTAACAATTAAATTGATAGACACTCGATAAAAAACAAAACCCCCCAATCACATTCATTCTTTCTGTCACCCTGCTGAGGAACAATAACAGTGGTTAGTGAATTTAAACTACTCTGATCTTGTAAGGCTGTCAACTTTAGCCTCCACTCTCTAATACCAATAAGATTCTACTGTCTCAGTCCTTCTGACTCTTCCTCAACGAACGTCTACACAGCTTTCCACTTGTTAGGCGATATGCGCCGCTAACTAACACCACTGGAAATGCTAAAGTAATAGACTTGGAGTAACACAATGGCTCAGTGTCTATCCTTCGAGTGGATACTGAACAGACCCTACTGGTCCTGCCTATTTTCTCCCTCCTCTATCTCTCCCTCTCTCCTTCTTGATCTCAGTGTCTCTCTAAATACTCGACGACTGATGATGCGGCGTCTCCGTTACACTCTTCTCTTGTTACTTTCAAGACACAGATATGGTAACCCTATCACCTGTTCCTGAAGCTGGGGAGGATGATGATGAAGTTCTGGCGTCAAGCATGAGGTACTTGATTAACTGTCGAAAAACTTCTCTGCTGCTGAATAGCTTCCCTCTTTTAACCCGCTCCGGAGTTAGAGGAAAAACACAGCTTTGATTTCCGGCTGGACGCAATTGAAACCAGTCTCGCTGAAGAAGTGAACTTCACTGCAATAGACCGTTTAGGTTATGTTCTTTTTCTTCTGACGATAACTCGAGTACTCTGACCCGGAGATATGTCTTTTTGCCGTGGATAATTTTATTTGACAAAATTATGCTCCCCCACTGTTTCGCTGTGACTCGCTGAAATTAAAAGAAAATGCGTCTATTGTATACCAACTCCAACATAACGCATCTCTAACCCCTTAATCTTTATCACTCCCTTACTCAGTACTTCTCTCGTCATGTACAAGAATACATAAAATAATACTACCCACGTGGTACTTAAATCTCCCTCCCCCTACTCCCCCTTCTCTCGTTCTAAACAACAATCCATAAAATACTCCTACCCACGCGTCTCTCTATCTCACGCTAATTCTACTCCCCTTCTCTTCAACTTAACTCTGCCAGGTAGGTAAACAAAGCCCAGACACCGTCTGACGCGTTACTTATGGCTAACCACGTGTCCAAACATTACAGCTAGGGAACTTCTTTGTCCGAAATCCCGTGGCTTCCTTTTTAACATTTACACATGCGGTTTCCTGGCTTACTCCAACATTAAATTAAATCTCGTGCTACAGGAATAATTTCCTCCTCTAAGCAGTATAATTCAATGATAACATATCCACATTTAAGGCACAATAAAAGTACCGTACACACAATGGATTTCCCAATAAAATTACATTTGAAAATATACAGGAATAAATGGTGGATCTACACAACATACTACAAATATGAGCACACGTGCATCTCATAACTTCACACCCTCCTCTCTAGTGCCAAAACCATAGAAAGAATAAGCACACTGTCGTTCTTTAAAGATGATAATGGATGGCACTATCGTTTTAAAACTTAAAAGTTAATGTCCCCGAAGAAGTTAACTACGGGCGAATTTCTCAACGAACCCTCTAATAAATAAACGATAATAAAATTGCTACATACCGATTATCGCTGTTTTTCCCCCAGTGGAGACGATAAATCGAAGTCGACCGGCAGGCAATATTTCTTCAAAGAGACTTGCCCGCCGTTTAACTGGCTATTTATACACACCGGGGCCACCCCCGCGTGTTCTCTCCTACGCATCCCTAAGCTTTCCCTCGGACCAATGGAAACGCTAGAAAAGTAAAAATAGCTACGAGCTACGCCAATCAAATTTGAAAACATCGCGACCGCGTGTCCAAAAATTGCATCACGTCCACGTGCGTTTCTGACGCGTCATACAGGCGTGCCCGAAAAATAGCGATTTCCGTAAACAACGAAAAATCGCGGAAAATCAGAAGAAAGTAAAACTGGTCGAGTGTAAAATAAACCTACCATCATAAAACGACCCCATTTAATCCCTACCGAACATTACCAAGCACGATATATATTCAAATGAAAAGGAACATGGCAAACACAACTAGTTACAAAGATAAGAAGAAATGATGAAAACTCAAAATATAAGAACAAAGTCGGGCCTGTTGAGGGACAGAATTACAGTGCAGCATCACAGTGACAATATATTCTGTGAGTCTGCTATATAAAGCCATGATTATCGTGTGTGACAATATATTCTGTGAGACTGCTATATAAAGCCATGATTATCGTGTGTGACAATATATTCAGTTAGTCTGCTAAATGATAATCGTGTGTGACAATATATTCTCTGAGCCTGCTATATAAAGCCATGATTTTCGTGTGTGACAATATATTCTGTGAGTCTGCTATATAAAGCCATGATTATCGTGTGTGACAATATATTCTGTGGGTCTGCTATATAAAGCCATGATTATCGTGTGTGACAATATATTCAGTTAGTCTGCTAAATGGTTATCGTGTGTGACAATATATTCTGTGAGTCTGCTATATAAAGCCATGATTATAGTGTGTAACAATATATTCTGTGAGTCTGCAATTAAAGATACGATTATCGTGTGTGAGAATATATTACGTGAGTCTGTTATGTAAATAGGGGATCATCGATGTACATTATAGTTATGTTCCTCAACAAAGCTCGACTTACATCCAAACGGCGTATATCGATCATCAATTTCCCATTAAACTAAAGCAGCGGTTCTCAAAAAGTGGTCGTCGAGACCCTTTCATGTGGTCCGCGAGGTCAAAACTATCTTCAGAATAAATCTAAGACGTTATTTCCATTTTTCACTCTCATTCTCTCACGAGTGTACAGTGGAGTTTTCACTCTCATTCTCTCACGAGTGTACAGTGGAGTTTTCACTCTCATTCTCTCACGAGTGTACAGTGGAGTTTTCACTCTCATTCTCTCACGACTGTACAGTGGAGTTTTCACTCTCATTCTCTCACGAGTGTACAGTGGAGTTTTCATTCTCATTCTCTCACGAGTGTACAGTGGAGTTTTCACTCTCATTCTCTCACGAGTGTACAGTGGAGTTTTCACTCTCATTCTCTCACGAGTGTACAGTGGAGTTTTCACTCTCATTCTCTCACGAGTGTACAGTGGAGTTTTCACTCTCATTCTCTCACGAGTGTACAGTGGAGTTTTCACTCTCATTCTCTCACGAGTGTACAGTGGAGTTTTCACTCTCATTCTCTCACGACTGTACAGTGGAGTTTTCACTCTTATTCTCTCACGAGTGTACAGTGGAGTTTTCACTCTATTCTCTCACGAGTGTACAGTGGAGTTTTCACTCTTATTCTCTCACGAGTGTACAGTGGAGTTTTCACTCTTATTCTCTCTCGAGTGTACAGTGGAGTTTTCACTCTATTCTCTCTCGAGTGTACAGTGGAGTTTTCACTCTATTCTCTCACGACTGTACAGTGGAGTTTTCACTCTATTCTCTCACGAGTGTACAGTGGAGTTTTCACTCTTATTCTCTCACGAGTGTACAGTGGAGTTTTCTAGAGGCCGCATGGCGTGTAATGACGTCATCGTTCTGGCGGCTAATGGAATATGTGCTTGTATATTTTTTTTAAAATACGTTTCTAAGGTAGTAAGTTTAGGCTATAAATATGTGCGTTTTCTAATACGGTAAATATCGATAGACACAACACACATAGTGAAAACCTCGTAGGGTCCTCAATAATTTTTAAGAGTGTAAAGTGGTCCTGAAACCAAAAAAAAAAAGTTTGAGAAACGCTGAACTCATATTATGTGGGAGAAACGTACCAGACCAACTTAAACATTTGACTTTATATGGAAGTCTATAAAGGTAAAGGTAAAGGATCCCGTTACACGCCCATTGAGGCATATTGGGAACATGGTGTTAGGCCCATATTTTCTTGACCATCGGCACACTAGGGGTGACGTGGTCAGCATTACGCCGGCCGCCTTAACCTTCCCAGAAGTTGCTCTGGTACCCAGTTGGGGCTGGGTCGACCCAGGAGCCGTTTGCGGCATAAAAAAGTCCCACCTCATCTGGGGATCGAACCATAGACCACTGAGCTAGGAAGCCAATGCACTAACCATTATGCTACCGCGGCTACAGGCATATGAATATTTTATTGTACACCAAACTGTAATACAGTTTAATTTTTTGTAATTGCTAAATAAGAATTAAAAAATACACTAATAAATAATTAAAAAAAAAATATACAAATAATTTTATTTTTCCATTATTCTTCCTGTCATAATTGCTGCTCCTCAGCACTTGAAGTTGCTGCAACTGTAGCTGAAGTTTCTGCTGATTATGTGACTAGCTGTTGAGGTTCTCTGACTTTTTAATGTCAGAAATAATCTAACCTCATTTACTTTGTTGATTTAAAAAAAAATTCTACCTCTTATTTATTATTTACATTTTTATTTCATTACATATTCTCTAAAATTATTATTTACAGTATACAGTAATGGCTGTACAGTTTTGTAAAATTGATTTTTTGAATTAAGTAGTTAAAACATACTTATTACTATACATTTTTATACATACTGTATATATATTTTTACACGTTATATGCTACGAGGTATATGTAATTATTAATTTCAGTACAGAAGATGAAAGAGAACATTGGAGGGAAATATACATGTACGTTCCTGTTCAAACGACATAAGTGCGAAAATATACGATGTATATCGAGTTTACCGTCCCTAAATTAATCAACGACGTGTATGCGAAGCGACGTATATCGAAGAATACGTACCACGAATATGTTTGTTTACAAACGAGAAGTAAATTACAATAACACTTTAAATAACTAAAGCTTTGTGTAAATTTCAACATTTACTGAACACATGATAGTGATGAACTGATGTGAACTATTTCTATTTACGACAGACAGAAGGCAGAATAAATAAGATGATGTAAGTACAGGAAAAATAAAAATGGTTGTGACGAGAAGCAAAGACAGATAACCAGTTTATTTATTTTAATTGATTACTAGTACTTTTATGGATTGAAGTATTTGAATTCATTTATGTAAATGTGACATGAGACTAATGTGACTGATTATACAGGTGACTTGTCTTAGCTTGTCTCAGAACATGTGACCTTTGATTCTCCACAGACGATAAGTGCTGTACTAGTACCCGCCAGTTTTATCTATTATTTGTTAGCTTGTTTAGTTCCTCGACAGGTCGAAGCGTCAATTCTTTTATGTTGCCAATGTATTTCTTTTCTGTCTATCAGGTCTTATTGTGTCTGGTACTGGGCATTGTGGGACAATCTTTGGTAACTAATGTATATACCATGTCTGCCTGCAAAGACAGATAAACAGTTTATTTATTTTAATTGGTTACTAGTACTTTTATGGATTGAAGTATTTGAATTCATTTATGTAAATGTGACATGAGACTAGTGTGACTGATTATACAGGTGACTTGTCTTAGCTTGTCTCAGAACACGTGACCTTTGATTCACCACAGACGATAAGTGCTGTACTAGTACCCGCCAGTTTTATCTATTACTTGTTAGCTTGTTTAGTTCCTCGACAGGTCGAAGCGTCAATTCTTTTATGTTGCCAATGTATTTCTTTTATGTCTATCAGGTCTTATTGTGTCTGGTACTGGGCATTGTGGGACAATCTTTGGTAACTAATGTGTATACCATGTCTGCCTCAGTCATTTTGTTATTATGAGAAAAGCGCGTCTATCCGTGTGTCTTTAACCTGTTGACTTGTTATAAATATTCAGATTCGTTACTCCGATGATCTTTCTGTTACATTATATTTGTAAAAGTTGTTTTTTTTTCTCTCTAAATCTGTTGTCAAAGTCTCAGGTTCAAATCATACTGGTAAGCATGTTCGCATATGTAAGTACTGTCTTATATAACCTCATTCTTACTACGTGTGTCTATGCTATTAATTGTCCATTCGGTTTACTAAACTAACGATCACTTTCAAGCATGGAGTTTGTACAGCGAGGTAGACTATTCACACCAGTTCCAACGGATCTTACTAAGATGTAAGTAGAAAACAATAACTAATCTAAGGGTGAACATCGCGTAAAAAGTCGTTATACATCCAAATAGAAACTTCTTTGAAGTTGTGTTTATCTGTAACAGCTGTTTCTCTTCCTCGGTATAATTATTGTCCGTGCGTATAAACAACAGAGCTGGCCGTAGACATGTTATTCTGAGATGTTTTGTAATACAGTAATGCTGAGTTTCAGCGCTGAGCGATAAATATCATACACAACCAATATGGTTTTTATGAAATTACCATTGAAAGAAGCAGAGCAGATAAGTTTTCACGTTTTCGTCATGTGCATCAAGTAAAACATTATTTTGATGTTTATTAATAACAGCAAATAACAACATTCATATATAAAATGTATCAGTTTTTTCTTAAAGTGGGCATAAAACAAAACTCTTTGTTTTATATATTTTTAATTTTAGCCTGACACAATTAAAACTGAACGAGAATCTTTTAGTTTTTTAGGATTTGTGTAATGGTTAAATAATTTCCCTTGAATTAATAATTTAAAGAAACAAACGATTAAGTTACCTCCCCTAAAATTTAAATTGTGATACGTAAAGAAATGTATATATATTTACAGTATATTGGATGTTCCTATTTTCACCTTAGTACTTTTTTAGTCCATCTACATTTTTGGCAAACATAGACCTGAGGTCATACATTGACGTCATTTAAGCTACTTTATCATCCTACAAAATATCTTATACTTATCTCTTATAGGAGAACATATTTTGCAGAAAACATAATTTTGATTTAGACGTTTGTTGGCTTTTAATTATTCTTTCTCCACAAGGATCAATTTTTTTTTTTTTTTTTTTTTTTTTTCTATAACCAGCGGCACTCGTATTGTTGACATTTAATTATTTATCTTCTCACAAAATCTTCTTTCCCATCCACTCCACAAGGATCAATATCAATCGTAAAATTATTTCTTCCAAACGCCGATCGACATTGGTCACCAGTACAACGTCGTAGCCATTACACCAGCGCGGCTCCCACAAGGATCAATATCAAGTATTATCCGAAGACATTTACAATGTTTCATTCCTTCTCCCGGCCCGCCAATTGAAATAGTGGTAGTCATCAAGGGATTTTTTGAGTCAATATGGAATGTTTTGTAACACAACGCGCTTTACAGATTGGTGATAACCGATTTTTAGTGATAGTTGCACGTTGTGGTGTCCAAGATAGATTGTGAATATTTTGAAGTGAGTTGTATTTATTTTTGTTTTAATTAAGTTTTTGGTACGCTTGCACGCAACGCGTCACTTTCACCCATTAACAATGTGCATGGATATGTTGGTTATAAAAGGGTGTCTTAGTGTATATTCTGATCTATTTACTGATTGATTTTCTTATTTTCAAGCGTTTCTACGAATACTGTACTTGCTTTCTTCTGTTTCAATCACGCATGCTGCATCCCTCAATTATTCCAAATGTCACCATAAAGTAACAACATTCATGCACACCGCTCAAACTTCCTTCGTTTGTTATCTAGGCTGTCAATGAATTTTTACTGTTCTTCTAAGAAACCATATCTCGCTTCCCTCCCGCGAGTATTTCGTTATTTTTCATAATATCCCCAGCTGTGTGTCACGTGATTTACTCCCCTTGCTCTGCATTGATGGTCCAACAGTGGCAACAATTTAGAGTTTCTACTGAGGGTCTTCACATGTGTCCACCTTTCGTTCAAGATTACTCTAGGCAGAGATGTCAATTGACAAATAGTGCTTCAATTCTAGAGAGCCTCATAGGAATTTAAAGAAATCAAGTACTAACGGCTGATAGGGTCAAGGTCATGTCAACTTTTATCTTTCCTGACCTTTTATGAGTTAGGATTTTGTTCGTTCTGATGATCCCCTCCCCCCCCCCCCCCCCCCCCCCCCCCCACAACTGATTTAACTCAGCAAAATATTACTTAAATAGCTCTGTTATAAATATTTAAAATGACTGAGTCACACGGGTGCAGTTCACTTAAAATGGCTAAATCAACTATACATATGTATTTTTACAGATAACTTTAATAATCAATTATCGTTAACAGGTGTAAAATAAATAACAGGTGGGGTGAATTTAGATAGAGTCTTTAAAATTTCCTCACAGGTGATGGTCTGATTTGAACAGTTCTTTATGAAAGAGTTCACTTGGCAGCTTTGAATGGGTACTTAGCTGCCAGAAATATGTTGGTTGGTTTCTGCTCCAGCCGATGCTTCGCAGGTTATGGACTGGTTCACTCTCGTCACTGGTCAAGTCTGGTGGCCGCAACACGTCCCTCGTAGTATCGTGGGTATCGTGAGTTATGGATAAATAGAGAATGTCTGAGTGTAGACAGACTATGAATGATGTAATGAGATATAGAGAGAATAGAGTCGCTAATGAAATTATGGGGAGAGATATGACTTCCGGAAAGTAGTGAGGCTACTTCTCCACCATACTCCGACTGACTTTAATGATGTGAATCTCTCACCCGTCCTCCAATGTTCAAATAGACTAATCTACTACAGTAAGGACATACGGCACAACATCAAGTGACAGTTAGAATAGAGGAGATTATGGCCACAAGTAATATGTATATGTTTATTGAAGTTGAAAAAAAAAATCAAAGAGAAAAAAAAAAACTAGGCCTTCGTTAACTCTGAAGGCTAGAAATCACCAATCACAGAACAACAACTAACACACCTCCTCTGGCAAACAAACTAATCACTGCCTCTGTCTCACACCCACACAACACACAGAGACTTTCTCACAAATCAGATTATCTAGCAAACACAGTTCCCCTGAATCTTGATATCAAAATGATGTAGGGATAAGCTCCCCGTGGAACCAGTATATAAAATAACCCAAGAGCGCACCCACTTTCCAAAGCACGGGTGAAGGAGACAACACTAGTGTGAATATCCTAGCACTACTAATAAATCCGATTAGCATGACGCTAGAAACCACTGCTGGCAAAGATTACAACGAATATAGCTGAGGACTTCCAAGGGATGCGCCTCTATCTGGTGGCAGGTGAATATTATCCACAGCGAAGATATTTGTAAGATACTCCACGCTATTCCTGGTTTACTGGCTATCAATGGGTCAGACAGTGTTACCGACACAAGTCGATGGCAAAGGTGGAAACCAGTCTGGCTGGAGGTTTATATCCTGCTAAAGGCTGTGTGTATTGACTCAAAGGTGAGTCCAGAGCTCTTACATGCTTTAAAAATTACATCACTTCGTCTCTTGTATTATGTTTTGATTCCATGTCTTATATTTCCTTTCATTTTGTCTCTAACTAATGTTCTCTTGTGTGTCATATTTCTTTGTCTATTATATTTTATTGTTGAGCGTTTTTTTTTTCTGTCCACAACTTTACTTATGATATAGTTTTTGATTCACATGTGATTTTTCTTAAACTTCTTTTTATCGAGATCGCACGGGCTATCAAATATTCTCTTCTACAGCACGGTACCAGGTTAAAAAAAGGCAGAGCCGGCAGAAAATAAGGAACTGATTGAAACAATAACATAATGGTCTCTTCTTCATGTCGTGTAGTGACCACATCGTTTTTTCCACAAATAGAGAACATTCTCTGATTTTTTTCCGTAAACAAGAGGACAATGAAAGACACAAAAATTATTTCAAATCAAGTGAGGACTTGTTCATTTCAATCTACTAATGCATGATTGTGTAATCGGGTTTTACAAAAGGGTTTAAAAAGTTAGAAAGAGTGGAATAAACTCCAGCGTCTGCAAGCTATTATGGTGTGCATGTCCTCCTGCTTGCTCTGAGTAAGCAGATCTTGGTTGGTGATGGTATTCGGCCAAAAGATTCAGTTAATTTTTTCTAGGCATGTTGTGTGAAAAGAGGACAATTTTGACATTTCCTTCTCTGTAACTCTCCAGCATTTCGCACCGTAGAGAAGCACAGAAAGCACACAACTCTGATATAATTTTAATTTTGTGCTTGTGCTGTATTGAGAGGACTTCCAGATGTTGTTTAGGCTAAAAAAGGCTGTGCTTGCTTTATTCATTCTGATGTTGATTTCTTTGCCTGCCCCGCCGTCTGGTGTTACTATGCACCCTAATCTCTTTTTCGGCTTTTACCACTGACAGTCATACGAGCATCAGACTTCTAATGTCCGTCCTGCTGCAAAGTTTGTTCATGTTGTTGTTTCCGTAACTTCAATTTTTTTTTTACATAGACAGGGGTGTCTGTGTAAAACCTATGCTAAAACACCCAACCTTGATGTTCCGAGTGCCTGCTTTAGTCTGACCCCTGCCCGTGCAAACCTATCCAGCATGGTAGAACCTTCCATGAGTAAAACTCCCGCTGGTATAGCTCGGGGGGTAATCAGGGTACGCAAGCCGCCATTCCTCGACAATGTATTGACACCGGTGATGGCAGAGTCCGTGAGGTTAGGTGACATTTATTCAAGTAGAATCGAGCATCAGTTTCACGTTTTCACGTGACAGATAGGAAGATAGCGCAACAAGTTGTGCGTTGAATCAGTTCAAGTTTTGTCTTCAGTGTGAAAGGACCAGAGAGAAATTTCAGTTGAAGAGTCTTTCTTTCAGTGTGGATGCTTTGAAATGTGCTTGTGGCAAAGCAATCTGTGGAAACAGAAACCAAAGCCAACGTGAGATAATAGAACTCAAGAGATGATTGTGTCGAGAGCAGAGCTTTTTCAGAGAGAACCAATAGTGTGTGCTGTTTCAGTGGATGGAGATATCCACTCAGTAGAAGGTACGTGTCTCTTGAATTATGAACGTTATGCCTCGTAATCAATTCGGGGCAGTCTTGATATGAAATTAAGATCCCCGAGATTGTCCGATCACAAATGATACATTCAAACATCACCCAGACTACACATAATTTGAATGAAGTAGTAAAAGATAGACGATAGAGCAACGAAAAATAGTTCTTTTACAACAGAGCAAAACGATATAGAAACGTAGAAAACTGAAAGCAGAGTAACACGTGAAAGAACTGTTTTACTAAATACTTGTAAAGATGATGTCTACATATTTTTGTTCTTCAACAACCCATCAGTGTACATATGTTCAACTGTTGGGAAGCACCAAAAATAAAGTATTAAAAGACTACCCGTGTGAGCATAAGTGTTTATTAATGTTAATGTTTATCAGAATCGACGTCATTGCACTCCTGGCCGACCCATAGGTGCTCAGTCTTCCTCAGCAAATGTCGAAGAGTATGAATGCTAATTGTTCCTGTTGCACGCTGGTTGAATGTACGCCGGATGCGTTTTCTCATACGTCCATCCCTGCTGGTCTAACATCTGATGCCAAATTCCAGCGGTCTGAGCCTTGATGATTCATCGATTGGTATGTCATTCTCTAATAGGCGATCATGAATTTCCTTCAGTATTTCTCTATTATCCTATTTCAATTCACCTTCTATGGGTGCTTTTGAAGCTAGTCTGTCAGCTCTTTCATTGTCGCATAGCCCTGCATGACCAGCTCTTGAAGATTCGATGTTCTATGGAGATTTTCCATTCATGGTGGCGCCATCCATTTTGAACCAATCGAAGCATGGATTGTGAGTCATTTATAATAACTGCTTTTGTTAATAAAGTCTCAGACAGCCATCTTAAGGCAGCAGTAACTGCCTCTACCTCCACTCTCATGCTGGAGGCTGTTATCATGTAAGCAGCGCTATATTCAGCGACGGTTCTGACCTCGACTCTAGCTGAGAAGCTCCACCCTGATTTATTACCACGGCTTACGACCAATCGTTGGACACAATGGCATCATCATCCCAGCATAAGAATTGATAAGCTGATCAATTTCCTGCTCTCCCATTGGCCCAAGTTCAGTACTCTCTACCGAGGCTGGTGATGACTTGCTGGTAGTTCATCCAGCTATCATCTGACTGACTCCACTTGTCTCCCTTGAATATATTTAAACTGTGGTCACCTGTCTAATAGTCTCCTCTGCCTGAGCTTTCCACGACATCGCCCGCTTTATTCTTGCTTCTTTGATGTCAGCGATGTTCCCATGCAGGGGGTGCCTTTAGTCTGTGGTTACTCGCATATATTCTTTTACCTGGGAGATCGTATATCTGGATCTAATTGACAGCAATTCAAGCATGTGCCGTATCATCACAATAGAGGTATCTCGCGTACAGCCCAAGACTATACGCACTTCTTCGTTTTGAATGCGTTCCAGTCGTTTTCGAAAGTGGCTTTCTAATTTTGAAAGTGCTTTCTAATTGGATTGTGAAGTCCTGAAGAAATAAACTGTCAGTGTCTGACTCAAGGAGTAATAGACGAACTCACTTTACAGATAACGTGGTAGCAGAGACTACCATCTATTAACCCCAACGGTCACAATATTTGCAGACACTAATTACAAGTGTACATACGACATGTACGAGGTAGCTTCAAAAAAGTTCTCTGAATAGTCGACTCATTTTTGAATGAGTGATTATGTCATGGAGATTATAGTTTTATAAGTTGGTAATGACCTTGAGGATACGACATGGCTGATGTAAACCTTCACATGTACTCTCGAAGAGAAGTTACAGAAGTTTGTTTGTGTGTTGTGCACGTAGCATCGTCGGAGTTTAAAATTTCCTTGATCGAACAAAGTTCAAATGTCAAATTGTGTGTTTTCCTTAGGAAGTCACCCTCAGAGACAGTAACCTTGCTTAATAAAACGTATGGTGATACCACCATAAAGAAATCGCAAGTTTTTGAGTGGCACAAGCGTTTCCGTGAAGGTCGTGTTAGTGTAGATGAAAATCCACGTAGCGGACGACCGCCTACCTCGATAAATAATGAAAACATTGAGCGTGCTCAGAACGTTGTTCGTGTTGACAGAAGACAGTGTACAGAAAATAGCCTCAGAAGTTGGAACATCAGTTGGAATTTTCAACAGTATTCTCCACAATGAACTACACATGCACCGAGTTTGTCAACACACGGTTCCCAAAATGTTGTCTCCTGAACAGAAAGAAACGAGATTGACACTGGCAGGTAGGAGACCTAATCACTTTGGCTGATCAAGATAGCAATTTTCTCAACAACATAATCACAGGAGACGAGACGTAGTGTTTTTTGTACGATCCTCAGACAAAACGTCAGTCCTCTGAATGGAAATCACCCTCATCTCACCGGACACATACATTTCGTTGGGACAAGAGCAAAGGAAAAGTTATGTTGGAAGTTTTTATTTGATTCCTAGGGTATTGTCGACCATTAATTCATTCCTGAAGGCCGAACGGTTAACAAGGAAATGCACGTTGATATCCTCCGTCGTCTAAGAGATGCAATCAGAAGGAAACGCCCAGAAAAATGGAGAACAAACAGTTGGGTTTTGCTGCATGACAATGCGGCAGCCCATCGATCCCTACTGGTGAAGCAGTACCTCGCAACGTACAATGTGACTGCCCTGGAACATCCTCCATTTTCTCCCGACCTGGCACCGCCTGATTTTTTCTTGTTCCCTCGCCTAAAATTTGCACTGAAAAAGCAGAGATTCAAGGATGCTGAGGACGTTATCACCAATGCGTCAAAGCAGCTGAGAGAGGTGTCAAAGAATGGGTTCCAGGAATGTTTCCAACAGCTGTGTGGACGTTGGAAAAAGTGTGTAGTTGCCGTAGGGAACTTTTTTGAAGGAAATGCATTGTAAATAATTGTATTGTTACTTAAGTGTCATTGATATCAAGGGAAGGGAGATAAACTCAAAGGAAATAATTTGATGAAGACGCAAATACTAAACTGAATCAATTATTTTCATTTAATATTTATTTATTTAATATATTCAGAGAAAGTTTAAAAATATATATAAAATGCACATAGTTGTGTTTCATCTTTTATTGTGCATCTTTTAAATTGCTTAAAAGGCCCATGTTTGTCTCAGTATTTACATACAAAAATGTTATAAATGTTGCACGTGTTGCAAATGTTGAAGTAGTGAACACTTAAATGCTGCCCCACTTTTAATGGTATAAATATTGATTAATACCTCTAACGTGGTAGATGTGCACATCAAACTGTCTGTCAGCGCTGAACGAGCGTTCCTCACGAATCCTTGAACATACTGTACTATATAACTCTGATACTTCTATTTGGTGCTGCTTCCTCGGCCTCTTGTAAACACTCCTCAGTATATCTCCTCTTGTCTATTTGTTGAAGTTTCAACTTACCTCTTGGCTCGCTTCTATGAACACTTTGTAAGCCTTGGCTTTGTAACTTCTGGTTTTGTTCCTGTTTAAATATGCTTTCTTGTTTTGATTTTTCTTGTCTTGCATCTCATTGAAGGTTTCCAGTGTTATCCACCCTTTGTGCTTGCGTTCTATTTTTCTACACCGAAGATTTAAGTTTTATGTAAATTTTATTTTACTATAAATGAAAAAAAACTTATGTTCGTTTCATCTCATAATTTGTCCAGAAAGGTAAATATTCACTGTTCTAGTGTTCACAGTGTCATTAGCTTGAATATTTTCAATATTTAACGGAATGTCAGGTATGTAAATCTGTTCTGGATAAATCTTTGCCACAACACAAGTGGTCGGTAGTCGGGAAATGTTAGTGTTTGATATTTTTCGCCACTGCGGGCTGACTGTATATATATATTGTAAATAATTGTATATACGCAGACCCTTTTAAACCCTGAGAAAGCTTCAAACACCAACGCGACCTCTCTAAACCGTACATGGAATTGCCAAACAGTACACTGACACCTATCTTATTGACTAGAAAGAAATAATGCTGGAATTGCAGAGGCGTAGTAACCATTAGGGAGGAGTATACTGATGTCAATTGTTTCAGATGAAGATAGCAATTGGCCTACCGCTCTGAACTCAGTGTTTGTTATGTATTGTGTTCAGTCTGGAAATAGATTATAAATTAGTTATGAAGTAGGAGGTACAACCTTCTTGTTTCAGGGACTGTGGTCCTAAAGTTATTGAGCAGCACCTGGTCTGAGCTTTGCTGAATCTGAGGCTGACAGCATACTCCTGGGTCCAGATAGCGACTAGTGAGGTGTCTCCAGAACACAGGGGAGCAATCGAGCAGAGGAGTCTTTTCCTGCCGCCATCACGAAAGTTAAGCCTCTGTGGCCAGTGGAGCTCAACATTATGTGTCCCCCCAAAAATTGACATTATAGTAAAACAGAGGGACAATACCTTGTTTAAATTGACAGGAACTGTGAACTTTTTCCCCATACTATTACCCAGATAAACAAACACTTGAAGTCATGATGACAAATAACAACATAGCTTGAAAAATAAAACCAGTATTACCTCATAGTACTACTACACACCTGACACACATAGGATAATATTAATAAAATATGTCACTACAAGGTTCATATTTATAAATTATGTATATATGTCGTAGATTTCCGATAGGAGAATTAAGACTAGGTTTGGTCCCTTCTGAATAGGTTTGAATAGGTGATAGACTCAGTGAGAGTTAGTGAAAGGTAATAGAATTCCCACACACGTGAGATGATAGATTTTGATATAGTGGCTGTCTCTGAAAGCGAAAAGAATTCTTCTCTCTCTCACCTATCTTCTACAACAGTTGTTACAGCGTCAGACAGACTACACCAATATACATATTACGTATATTTCTATCACTCACAGGCACGCACATACACGTGACGACAGGTAAACACACAGACGTGGGAAAACTATAACAATGCTATATATATTATCTAGAACGAGCTGACCAAACACGATTATTAAGTTCAAGGGCGATTTTATTATCAGGAAAAATCGGCTCACAACATCAAAGAAAGTACATCAAGGAAAATACATATACACATAGTCATAAAAAAATCAAGGAAATGTTGCAAGGATGATAGCCCCGTTATAGTGTTAACTCTAGGTTTAGCCCGGCCCCGTTAAGAGAACAGATGATGGCGCCCGAGTCACAGATACATAGGGTTTGAGTCTAAGAGTTTTTCTTTGTTTTATCTCGTAATTATATGCACAGAGTTTGAAAAAAAATCTGATTTAACCTAAGACAAAAACACAAGAACTCTAGCCTTAGCAACAAATTATGCAGATTGAGAAAAAAATTAGGACAGCAACAGGGTGTCAAAGATAAAATAGTGAAAAATATCACTCAAACCAGCGTACACTCATTCATTCCGCCATGGCTTCTCATACTTGTACTCACGACTTTGCTTGCTGCCTCTTGGAACACATTGATTTTAGATTTTCACACAGACTCAAAAAATGCAGTCTTCTGCCAAGAAGTCCCCAGTTCCAAAAGTGTCAGGTCGGTGCCTTCTCTCAGTATAGGATTCACTTTAGTCACACCACAGATTTGTCCACAAGATATAATCTAGTCGGGAAATGATTGTTAATATTCACGCCACCAGGCAGCAAATTATATAGAGTTTCTAGAAGAAATTAAGTGCTGGCTCCAAGGTCCAGTATTTATCATTACAGTTTTTGAAAACCCGTTATAGGGATATTAGTAGTTCTGTCTAACTTGCACCGTCAGATCAGTGTTACTTGAGAAAACCCACGTGGTTCAAAATAAGGACTGTCTAATTCTTCACAAGTATGGAAACTACTACTAGGTGCTGGTAAAGTTAGGGTCACCCCAAAACTTTCACTGTGTGGAGGAAAAATAACACATATAATATAATAAACAGAATCTGAACTGGTTATAACTTACATTTAAACTTGCAAGCAGAGAGCTTTGCTTATCATTTAAACTTCCCGTGACGTAAGTTATATTTAAAAATCAGCAATCCTCATAAATTAAGAACACGTGCGTATTCCGTCACCATTCATGAGGCTGGATTCTAGAGTTTATACGTTAGTTTAGAAAAATACACTCGACTGAGTATTAGCAGTTAAATTAAATTTATAAATAGCTACAATTGCCGTTATAAGCTAGAAATTTTAATTTTATTCTGCTTTCCACTGAATGCTTCCCTAGAAAATATAATAGCCTACCACTTTATTTCTCTTCTGCGCTAAAGAAATAGATTAAAATGAATTAAGCGATTTAACACTTTAACACTCACAAAATCTATATATCTATCATATTAATTACCTCAACCACAGAATTACAGGTAGTCGCACAACTTAAGAATAAAAATGCTGAAAATATTTCTGGAAGTCTAGAAGTTCGACAAATTGCCGAAACAAACTGAGATCTTCGCTAACAGCTATTCTGTTTTCGAGCGACCTATCTACTGTGGAGTCTATGAGCGAGAATGAAATTAAAGGTTCAAACTTGGCCAATATCTTAAAATCAGACAAAGGGCCCAAACTATTTCGCCAAGCGAAATTATCTCCCCTACTCCCAACATTTACGTCCGCTTAACGCGTGTCGTAACTGTCACCTACTGACCACGATGTACGCGTGTCAGTTTCAAATCCCAGACAGCCTGACTCCATTTCAGGGCAGTTTTCACACTACAGCAGACCATGGCCCAAGTGAGCGCCGTGTCAGTTTGGGATTTTCCAGACAAATGTCTGGATACTGACCGGTGCAGATGTAAAGTATCACACCTCACCGGGACTAATGCCGAGAAGAAGCTCGCGCGCTCGGTGAGAATGTAGACGATTTGCTACGTCCTATGTTCAGCGAACCGACTTATCTCGCCTTCTGACGCCCTGCAGCCCTGACATCTACGTAATATCGTCCTAGCGCGATTCTCAGTTTTGAGAAAGAAACAGGTAAAGTTTGCGAATTATATGAAAATAATATTCGCAAAACGAATGGATGAAAAATATACGGGAAAAATGAAATACAGAGATAATAAAAGAGAGAATTTGGGTGAACGAATAGGAAGAAGATGTAGGAAATTAAATGAATATAAACCCTACGTGACAATATATAAATTGTGATTACAATTGATTGTGATTCCAGGTTCACTTTGTAGTTGAATCAGGATATATATTAGTGAAAGTAATTAATACATATATATTTGAAACTTTACCAGTGACTCATTTAAGATAGTCTTATAGAGTGTTAAATGTGTGTGAGTGTCACAGTGTTGTCAAGTGTGGTGGAATAAATTAAATTGTTTATCTGTCTGTTGTTGTTGTGACTTACACTTCATCATATACATACCCTAGACATTCAACGTAGTCATCACCATATTCCAGAATAATTCTGACTGAGGTATAAATGTGGTAGCAAGTAAGGTAATCTGTAAAACACTACACCTATTAGATACAGATACCTTCACAGCTGATCTCAGTCAGTACACTAAGTCCCCTATAAATATTTATATCATCCCACTTTACCACAGATGTAATATAAATATTCTCAGACAAACGTCCATTGACCTTGTATTAAAAGAAACACAATCAGAAATGCTGTTGGAACATATAAAACACGTACAGTTTAGATGTGAACAAAATGTGAGCACTCGAAAACCGTTTATTTATAGATTTTCTGTGTCGTGCTAATCATACTGGAACCACATAATAGTGATAACATAACTAAATACTTAACAAACAAGGCAAATACTAATGACACATAGGAGAAACATATAAATAAATCGTCAAACCTCCCCTCTCCCACTTAAAAACATATCTTTTCAAGGGAGGTATCTTTGTAGAAAAAGAAACATTTATATTTAAGAAAAAATAAAAATAAAATAACAACTGACGTCATTGGACGATTTTTATTTTCTTCTCATTTATTTCTATTGTCTTTGTTATTGTTATTGTTGATCATAATAGACGTCATTGCACTCCGGGCAAACCTATAGGTGCTCAATCTCCATCTACAAATGACGATGGGTATGAATGTTAATTGTTCCTGTTGTGCGCTGATTGTATACACGACAGAAGCATCCTTGTATACACCCATCTTTACTAGTCTTGCGTTTGATGACTGATATTGATCCTGGGCAATTCTGTTGTGGGTTCATTTTAGGTTTTATCTTCAAATTTCTGTCTTATAGTTCATCTTTATTTTCTTCCACTTCTTTGACCTAATAAGTTTTTGAAGCTAGCCGTTTGATAGAAATAGTAACATTCGCTTTTGTATTCGTGTCAATTATTTCAAATGTATTTCAAACTTGAACGAAACTTATAAACTGATATATTTGATTCAACGTCTTGACGACCTAACGTTTATATTCAACGAAACGTGTACTTGAAATGAATAAGCTTACTCGACACATACTTTTATCAAAGAACGACCAACGTCAGTATCAAACGACGATCATATTCCTCAAAGAAGCGCATATCATTTCAAATAATATTTCTTTAGGGCACAAATACATTGACATCTACTTTGATTTATAACGATACTCCATGAGTCAAGTATAAATATATTCATAACGTACAATCCATTTCCACAAACGTCATCACTTTTATAAAGTCCAGACGGTGTTTATCTATGTATGAGCTTCGTTCAAGACACTTTGGTATTATCCATAAATCAATGTAATTCTTGTATAACTATATATATGATTCCTCGTATCAGTCCATTGGGACATATTCCATTAATCCAAATACAGGAGATTATAAATCCACTCAAACACAATCCTACAGTCCAGAGACATCTGTCTTCTAAACACTTGGTAAACACACTGCCCAGTTACTAATACAAACATGCTCACGTCATGTGCGCGAAAACGCATATAATTCAAACTCAGTCATGTCTTTTTTTGTGCAGCATATCTCAAAAGAAATCGATCTATGTGGTGCGCAAAAAGACTCAACAGTCGGCCAAGTCGAAACGCCCTAAAACAACGATAACACATAAGGAAGGGAAACCCGAGGCCTGTAAACAATAAATATATATTAGACATACATAAAGGTATTTTTTCAGGCACTCGTAAGAGATAAAGAAGTATAAAACTAGACAACAGAAAAACAACAGACGTGATTCGGTGACGGAGTATTGAAAGGTTTATTTTAAATGTCTGTGTATGTCTGTGTGCAGGCATGTTGTTAGCTGACAATGCAAGATTTTGAAAGATATCCGTACATTTACCACAAACACAAAAATGTTGTGCTAAAAGAGCTATTAATTAATTAGCAAATTTTATTCCATTGGTTTTTACTTACTCTAGATACTGGTCAGAGCCTCAGACGCTTCGCTGAACCACAAATGGTTGAGCCCCAGTGTGGCTTCCGAGCAAACCGAAGTACTCAGGACCTTATCTTCACACACAGGCAGCTTGATGAAAAGGCCCTAGAGTGTAAAAATGAAATGCATTTTTGTTTCTTGTGTCTTTAGAAGGCGTTTGACAATGTCCCCTGGAGCGAACTTTAGGAGTGCTTGGCAAGGAAGAACATGCCAGCACATGTGATCAATGCTATACAGAGCTTCTACAAGACTTGCAGAAATTATTTGAGGACAGCAAACCATAGATCAGAAGAGTTCAGGGTGATATTCGGTCACTTTATCTTTTCAAACTCCTCATTGACGAAGTGATCAAAGCATGTGTTGAGATGACAAGAAAGTATTCAGTGGGGTACTGGAAGATGAGACAAGTCTGTATTTCAGAGCTGACATTTGCTGATGATGTTACCCTGATTGCTAAATCAGAGGCACATTTTCAATCCAATTTCCAAGTCTGGAAGGAAGAACTGGGGAAGAAAGCGATGGTTATCAGCGGTTCAAAATAAAAAAACAATCGTGATTTCCCTAGATGGAAAGATGCATCATATTTTGCTTGGGAGAGCAAATACTGGAGCAGGTCAGCAACTTTAAATACCCTGGATAAATCATAGAATCAAAGAGAGTCATCAAAGAAGAGTTGGCTACCCGAAGGGAGTCAGCTGGAAAACTATTTAAGGCAATAAATCGAGGACTCCTTAGCATGCATTTAAAGAATCTTCACATCTGGTCCCCAGCTAGAAGTAAGAAGTGGTTGGAATACTGCGCATACTTCGACATCCAAGGGGGCTCTCCAACTATACTTCTTCTTCTGCTTCTTTGATCCATAACCGTCAACCGTCAAAGCAGTCAGCGGCCATCACGCCTGGTGGCGTCTTGTAGGGCAGCAACAAATTGATTCCACTTTGCTCGGTTGGCGGCCATCCTTCGTACAGTGCCCCAACTGTGGTTCATTCTTTGCATCTCAGCTTCCACAGTTCTCCTCCAAGTTGTTTTTGGTCGGCCTCTCTTTCGGTTTCCCTCGGGGGTCCATAGCATAGCTGTTCTTGTGATGGCATCAGGGTGCCTTCTGAGGACATGGCCAACCGAACTCCAGCGTCTGCCAGCTATGATGGTGTGCATGTCCTTCTGGTTACTCCGAATAAGTAGTTCTTGGTTGCTGATGGTGTTTGGCCAAAAGATTCGGAGAATTTTCCTTAGGCAGATTGTGTGGAAGGAGGACAGTTTCGACATTTCCTTCTCTGTTACTCTCCAACATTCCGCACCATAGAGAAGCACAGAAAGTACACAGCTCTCATACAGTCTTAATTTGGTGTTCGTGCTGTATTGGGAAGACTTCCAAATGTTGTTGAGAACAGCAAAGGCTGTTCTCGCTTTATTCATTCTGTTGTTAATGTCCTTGCTTGTTCCGCCGTCAGGTGTTACTATCCTTCCTAGGTAAGTAAATGTGTCTGTCTGTTCTAACTTCTGGTTCCTTACTGTTACTGGCTCAGGATTGCCCACATTTAGTGTCATGACCTCTGTCTTCTTCAAATTGATGTTCAGGCCAACCTGCTTTCCATACTTATTCAGTCTATCGGCTTTGTCTTGAATGTGTTGGTGTGAATGCGCGAGTAGTGCAATGTCATCTGCATATTCCAAATCTTCCAGTGTAGAAAACGTTGTCCATCTAATACCTGTTGGACTGCCCTCTGTTGTCTGGCGCATCACCCAATCTATAACTGTCAAAAATAATGTTGTTGATAAGGTGCATCCCTGTCTTACTCCTGTTTTCACTTCGAAAGTTACATTACTCGATCCAACACTGCACGTAAAGTTAGAATAGAGGCTTTTAATAATGGAAACAATGTGGCTGGGAATTCCATAAGCCCTCAGAATTTTCCATAGGCTGTCCCTGTGTATGCTGTCGAAAGGATTTTCAAAATCAACAAAGTTAATGTACAGCTGTCTCTGCCATTCTGAACACTGCACTTTAATGTTCCTGAGGGTAAATATAGTATCTGCACATCTTCTGCTCTTTCTGAAGCCCACTTGTTCTTTCCTCAGTTTATGGTCAACTGCTTTTGAAATTCTCTGGATGATTATCCTGCCTAGTATTTTGCTGGGAACTGAGAGGAGGGTAATTCCTCTCCAGTTGTTGCAGTCTGCAAGGTCGCCCTTCTTGGGCAATTTAACAATTATTCCTTTACTCCACTCTGTTGGTGTTGTCTCAGTTTCCCAGACTTGTGCAAATAAAGGTTCTAATAGTTCTGCTGCTAGTTCAGGGTCTGTCTTGAATAGCTCAGCATTCAGATTGTCGTGACCAGGCGCTTTTCCATTTTTAGCCCTTTGATAGCTGTGATAATTTCTTCTATTCGTGGAATGTCTGTATTTACGTCTAAGTCACTTTCAGCCTCAGGAACATTCAGCTGAGTCTCTGGTGGTTCCTTATTCAGTGTTTCTCTGAAGTGCTCTGCCCATCTTGTTTCCTGCCCCTGTGCTGTGGTGATGAGATTTCCTTGCTTGTCTCTTACTAACGTTATGTTGTTTGCACCTCGTTTTCCACTGATAGCTTTAGTTATTTTGTAAACTGTGCTTTGTTCATTTCTCAGTGCTGCCTCTTCTGCCTGTCTTGCAAGGTCATCCAGAAATGTCCTTTTGTCAGCACGGGTTTGACGTTTTACTTCCTTGTCCAGCTGACTGTACTGTTCACTATATATTGCCTTTAACCTGGGAGACTTAGCTTCTGTTTTCTTCCTTTTCATTTCCTTTCTCTTCGCTATGGTGTTTAGCGTTTCTGGGGTTATCCAGTCTTGGCTCTTTCTTTCCTGGAATCCCAAGCATGACTTGCTGCTTTCTTTGTATATTGTTGAGATGGTGTTGAATTTCTGGTCCACATCATCGGTCTCTGTTCTTTCCTGGCTTTTGGTAATCAGATATCGTCTCTTTACGTCGACCATGACCGCTTTTCTGGTGAGGGGGTCCTTAAGTTTCGTGATGTTATATCTTTTCTGTTTGACTGCAACTGGTCCAGCAGCTCTGAGTTTTACCTTCAGTCTTGCTACTACTAGGTGATGATCACTTCCCACATCTGCACCTCTTCTTACTTTCACGTCTTGTAGTGCATGTCTCCATCTGCCATTGATCATTATGTGATCTATCTGGTTTTTGTCTCGTCCGTTTGGTGATTCCCATGTTAACTTTTGCACTTCTTTGTGTTGAAAAAGTGTTCCTCCAATGACCAGGTTGTTAATACTGCAGAAGCTTATTAATTTGTCCCCATTCTTATTTACTGTTCCACTGCCGCATTTCCCCATTACTCTTTCGTTATAATTATTATGTGTTCCAACTTTCGCATTTAGGTCTCCCATTACTATAATGAGATCGTACCTGGGTACAGTTTCCATTTCCATTTGTACCTGTTGATAGAACTCTTCCTTGATCTCTTCATCGCTGTCGTTTGTTGGTGCATAGCATTGTATAACTGTGGTGTTGGTGAATCTCCCTCTCAGTCTTGCTCTTATTAGTCTGTTGTTAATGGGTTTCCATTCAAGTAGAGACCTTTCCATTCCTTTCTTAAGGATAATGGCTACACCTTCGTTGTGCTGACCGTCCTCTCTACCAGAATAAAGTACTGTTTCCCCTGTGGCTGTTTTTATTCTCCCCATCCCTGTCCATCTGCTCTCGCTTATTCCCAGGATATGTAGTTTGTAATTCCTCATCTCTGCTGTGATCTGTTTCAGCTTTCCTGCCTCATTCATAGTTCTGACATTCCAAAAACCAATTCTGGTTTCGTGTTTTGCGGTCTGGGCATCCGTTTTCATGCCAGTGGCTTCCTTTCGGCTTTCACCACTGTCAGTCATACGAGCCTGAGACTCCGGATGTCCGTCCCGCATCAAAGTATTTTCATTTATTGCTGTTTCCGTAACGTGTGCGATTTTTTACACAGACAGGGGTGTCGGCCCTGTGCTAAAACCCCCAACCTGGAGGACCAGGGTACCAGCTTTTGTCTGACCTCTACCCACGCAGACCAGTCCAGCATGGTTGAACCTACCAGGAGTAAAACTCCCACTGGCATTGCTCTGGGGATTGTCAGGGTACACAAGCTGTCATACCGCTACAAGGTATAGGTACCATTGATGGCAGTCCAACTATACAGAGCTACATTACTGTGCTCTGGTTCTGGGCTTTGCCGAAGAATTGTCACGTCCTGCACAGAGCCACTTCTCAGCTCTCCCTGCCTGTCACTGGGTCCATAGTAAGATCCTCCTGCATGCAGTCATCCAGGTCAAAGCCAAAGAATTACCTCTAAGAATCAAGTGACTTCTCCAGGCTTAGTGTGCAATGCTGATTTCTCAACAAGTTTTACCACAGGTGGAATCCCTAGAAGTATGTGGATGAATTCAAAAATCACTGAGGAAGTAATTGACCTCACAGACAGAGGTTCACTTCCACATATCTATATTGTAGCATTGTGCCTAGCTGGTGGTCATATGAGGATGACTCCAGATATGCCTCCTTGCATAAGAAATGGCATAAAGTGTATGCTCCTTAGAAACTTGAAGGGTGATGATAATGATGGTGATGATGATGGTGATGATGATGAACTTATTCTTCTTCTTCTTCTTCGTTCACCCTCAGATGTCAACTTGAATAAGTTCAAAGAAAGCAGTGGTCAGCCTGAGGCTGTGGATATCTCCATAGATCTTCTCCAGGAATGGTACTGGTGATGGCCATATGCGTTTTCTCTGTTCCTCATATGTTTGGCAAATTTGAAGCAGATGTTCGGCAGCCATTCTACCTGTGCCACAGCCACACTCATCAGTAGTAACCGGGGCGCACTAATTTAATAGAATATGATATGAAGTTACTAGACGCAACACCAATCTGCATAAGAACTTATCCAATTATATCTGCCAAAGAACAAGCTTTATAGGGAGAGATTGGTTACATATTGCAATAAAAAAAATCGTTTCTCAATATGAATCCTCTTACAGCGCTAGTGTGGTTTTGCTGAGGAAACCCTCTGGTTAACATAGACTCTGTATAGATTATAGGAAATTGAATGCTGTCACAGAGTCTCAAGCAGATCCATTACCAGACACCACTCAACTATTTGTTAGGTTGAACAAAACAAAATATTTTTCTAAAGTGGATCTGAGCAAAGGGTATTACCAAATTCCCGTCAACCCTGTGATCAGACCATTACTGGCCATCATCATGTTCCTGGCTGTAAATACAAACACACAAACATTTATACGGATGCTCCAAAAACTGTGTTCTGTTTTATCCAAAAGTTCTAGTCTACGCTTGTTCAAGTCATCATCATCATGTTCTGTTTTATCCAAAAGTTCTAGTCTACACTTGCTCAAATCATCATCATCATGTTCTGTTTTATCCAAAAGTTCAAGTCTTCACTTGCTCAAATCATCATCATCATGTTCTGTTGTATCCAAAAGTTCTAGTCTACACTTGCTCAAATCATCATCATCATGTTCTGTTTTATCAAAAAGTTCAAGTCTACACGTGCTCAAGTCATCATCATCATGTTCTGTTTTATCCAAAAGTTCTAGTCTACACTTGCTCAAGTCATCATCATCATTTACGTTTTTTGAGCGTTGAACCACCATTACACCAGGCTGTAGAACCACCATTACACCAGGCAGTAGAACCACCATTACACCAGGCTGTAGAACCACCATTACACCAGGCTGTAGAACCACCATTACACCAGGCTGTAGAACCACCATTACACCAGGCAGTAGAACCACCATTACACCAGGCTGTAGAACCACCATTACACCAGGCTGTAGAACCACCATTACACCAGGCTGTAGAACCACCATTACACCAGGCTGTAGAACCACCATTACACCAGGCTGTAGAACCACCATTACACCAGGCAGTAGAACCACCATTACACCAGGCAGTAGAACACCATTACACCAGGCTGTAGAACCACCATTACACCAGGCTGTAGAAGCACCATTACACCAGGCTGTAGAACCACCATTACACCCGGCTGTAGAACCACCATTACACCAGGCTGTAGAACAACCATTACACCAGGCTGTAGAACCACCATTACACCAGGCTGTAGAACCACCATTACACCAGGCAGTAGAACCACCATTACACCAGGCTGTAGAACTACCATTACACCAGGCTGTAGAACCACCATTACACCAGGCGGTAGAACCACCATTACACCAGGCTTTAGAACTACCATTACACCAGGCTATAGAACCAGCATTACACCAGGCTGTAGAACCACCATTACACCAGGCTGTAGAACCACCATTACACCAGGCTGTAGAACCACCATTACACCAGGCAGTAGAACCACCATTACACCAGGCTGTAGAACCACCATTACACCAGGCTGTAGAACCACCATTACACCAGGCTTAGAACCACCATTACACCAGGCTGTAGAACCACCATTACACCAGGCAGTAGAACCACCATTACACCAGGCTGTAGAACCACCATTACACCAGGCTGTAGAACCACCATAACACCAGGCTGTAGAACCACCATTACACCAGGCTGTAGAACCACCATTACACCAGGCTGTAGAACAACCATTACACCAGGCTGTAGAACCGCCATTACACCAGGCTGTAGAACCACCATTACACCAGGCAGTAGAACCACCATTACATCAGGCTGTAGAACCACCATTACACCAGGCTGTAGAACCACCATTACACCAGGCTGTAGATCCACCATTACAACAGGCTTTAGAACTACCATTACACCAGGCTATAGAACCAGCATTACACCAGGCTGTAGAACCACCATTACACCAGGCTGTAGAACCACCATTACACCAGGCTGTAGAACAACCATTACACCAGGCAGTAGAACCACCATTACACCAGGCTGTAGAACCACCATTACACCAGGCTGTAGAACCACCATTACACCAGGCTGTAGAACCACCATTACACCAGGCTGTAGAACCACCATTACACCAGGCTGTAGAACCACCATTAAACCAGCCTTAGAACCACCATTACACCAGGCTGTAGAACCACCATTACACCAGGCTGTAGAACCACCATTACACCAGGCTGTAGAACCACCAATACACCAGGCTGTAGAACCACCATTACACCAGGCTGTAGAACCACCATTACCCCAGGCTGTAGAACCACCATTACCCCAGGCTGTAGAACCACCATTACCCCAGGCTGTAGAACCACCATTACACCAGGCTGTAGAACCACCATTACACCAGGCTGTAGAACCACCATTACACCAGGCTGTAGAACCACCATTACACCAGGCTGTAGAACCACCATTACACCAGGCTGTAGAACCACCATTACACCAGGCTGTAGAACCACCATTACACCAGGCAGTAGAACCACCATTACACCAGGCAGTAGAACCACCATTACACCAGGCTGTAGAACCACCATTACACCAGGCTGTAGAAACACCATTACACCAGACTGTAGAACCACCATTACACCAGGCTGTAGAACCACCATTACACTAGGCAGTAGAACCACCATTACACCAGGCTGTAGAACCACCATTACACCAGGCTGTAGAACCACCATTACACCAGGCTGTAGAACCACCATTACACCAGGCAGTAGAACCACCATTACACCAGGCTGTAGAACCACCATTACACCAGGCTGTAGAACCACCATTATACCAGGCTGTAGAACCACCATTACACCAGGCTGTAGAACCCCCATTACACCAGGCTGTAGAACCACCATTACACCAGGCTGTAGAACCACCATTACACCAGGCTGTAGAACCACAATTACACCAGGCTGTAGAACCACCATTACACCAGGCTGTAGAAAGAAACCGACATCAGATCGTTTATGTCGGTATGATCTAAAAATTTCTGATTGTTTACATGATGAAGTTTTCATCCTCAAGCACAACCATTATACCCCCCAGCAGC
Organism: Oreohelix idahoensis; assembly: GCA_024509875.1. Classification (NCBI taxonomy): domain Eukaryota; kingdom Metazoa; phylum Mollusca; class Gastropoda; order Stylommatophora; family Oreohelicidae; genus Oreohelix; species Oreohelix idahoensis. Next base: position 665 of record JAMPIV010006921.1, on the reverse strand, counting down.
CACTTCGACATGCCAGATACAACTGTAGTGCTATTGTGTCTTTGTATCGTCAGAGACTTCTGGGGATAATACACGTTAACCACAAGCTCGTCGGATGATGACGATTTTATCAAAAGTAATGTTGATGATGTGAAAAACTTGATCAAATTTTATAAGAATTTGTGCGTTACAGATCTTTATAATGAGTGACGTTTACAAGGGGTTGGCCCACTAAAATCGTTTGCGATTATTCGGGGTGGGGAGGTACTGAGGTCTCTGGGTGAGCACCTTTTGCTTTTCAATACAAATGATTCTGTTTTTGTTAGGTGTTGTGTAGCATTGGAGATTAGGTGTAAGAAAATATTTGTTAGAATAGATTATAGGAGCGCACTAATAACATATTATCTTGCATATTATTATGTTATAGTACTCATTAAGTATCCATACTTATCTTTTGGCCTACCACACAGATAGGGATAATATTATTCAAAAAAATACCTAATGTTGAACGTTTGTCTTGCAAAGACGCTTTTTGTACCCTAGACACACATGGAAGAAGAACGAATGCAGAACATATTGAAATATGACAGCCACCAGTACCATACCAGGACCCAATGTGTGGACTGGAAAACTAACAACTTAAGTGACCAACACTTATTTCTATTAAACATATTCAAGTTGACCGT
>JAMPIV010006919.1:65000-150016 GCA_024509875.1 Oreohelix idahoensis | reverse complement strand
GATTTGAGTTAATTAAATATTTATGGTACTTTACATACTCTAATACAGAGCCTATACCAGAATCATTTTGAATTTCAACTGAGTAAATCAGAGGAGGGGGCTTGAACGAGCCTTAAGGATTTATTCATTGCTTGCGGGAGGTACGGCTGTTGGGGGGGCCAGTAATTCTTCACAATAAGTTGTCGGCATTTTTCTAGATTTAAATTTAACGTGCTCAGCCATGCGCATTGTTGGTCTTGTCGTTTTTCTGAATATCTGGTGAAATCTCTCCATTGAGATAGTAGACGTCATTACCATTCTATTTACAAATCTGCTAAGAAGTATTCTTGTGCGAAGGGTATACTCCCGCTGAAGCGCCCCCTTACACTGATTCTCTTAAGTTTTGGCCACTCGTTGGGCCACTTCTGCAAGCAGGGGGGAGGGCAATTCGTACAACTCTTACACATTATTTGAATTTCAGCTGCCACGGTTGCCCAAATGCTTTTCTTTTTTTATTTTTTCACATCTGCCTTTTGTCCGTAGAATATATCTTTCGGGAATGCATTTCATCTTCCTCTACGGGGGCACTAACGACATGGCAGAGCCAAGCGTTAGTACTGCGCTGTCTAAGCAATGTATACATGCTTTGAAGGACAGCACGTGAAAACACCTCGACATTTGTCACTTTATCTTTCCACGAAATGCCGAGGATGTGGAGTAGACACCGTAGATGGAAGGTATTGATCCTTCTTTCTTGCTTAGCATAGGTTGCCCACGTCTTGCTGCCATATACGTAGAAGTGCGCTGGTGACGCAGGCGTTATATAACGCATCTTTGGTCTTCATTGTCAGTTTGGAGTTTCCCCAAACACGCGATGTGAGGCGGGCAAAGGTAGAAGCAGCTTTGCTAATGCGGCTGTGAATTTCTGTGTCCAGAGACAGTTTGTCATTGATGGTAGACCCCAGGTATGTGAAGTGGTGCATCTTGTAGTGGTATTTTTTCAAGATCCACCTTGTTATCATTTTCTACATTTACTCTCATTATCGTTATCTTTTCCCTGTGTATTTTCAGACCCACTTGCAGTGACCTCTCATCCAGTATTTTCATTTTGTCTTGCATATGATTACGGTTATAGAACATAAGAGCCTAATAATCAGGAAAATCTAGATCCTCACGCTGTTAAGTCAGATTCCACTGAATTCTATTTCTGTTTTGTACTGTGAATGTTTTCATAACCCAATCTATTGTTAGTAAGAAAAGAAATGAAGACAAGAGGTATCCTGTTGAAGGTTTTGTGGTTTAACGCTTTTTACATGATGGAGTAACTGGTCCCATACCCAACGCTCCTTAGTCGCCTTCTTCGACATGCATGGCAGGGAACTTCTTCTTTCCTCTTTGATCATTGCCCGCTGACCGAAAAAAATAAGTAATCAGTGACCGCGTCACAACCGCCCTGGTGGCGTCTTGTAGGGCACCAAAAACTATCAACCGGGGGGGGGGGCGACTTGTTTCGATCTACCAAACATCCTTTCTTGTGGTGGCCCCAGTTTCAGGTTCATGCTTAGCATCTCTTGCCATCTTTGCAGTTCTCCACCAGGTGGCCATTTTGGCCGTCCTTGCATTCGCTTTCCTTCTGGAGTATTGCATTCGTTCATTAGCATGGCAGAACTTGGATGGTGCCAAGGTCTCTTCTGAGAATGTGGTCAACCCGCGTCTACCCGCTATGATGGTGTGCATGTCTTCTTTGTGGTTCCGAGTTAGCAGTTCTTGGTTGGTGATTGTGTTCGGCCAGAAGACTTTTCCTTAGGCAGGTTGTGTGGAAAGACGACAATTTGGACAACTCATTTTTTTTTACTCTCCAGCATTCAGCACGTACAGAAGTACAGAAATTACTCAGCTCTCATATATTTTAAATTTCGTTTTTCTACTGTATTCGGAAGATTTTCAGATGTTGTTTAGTTAGCAAATGTTATTCTGATTTTATTCATTCGGTTACTGATGTCTTTGCTTGTTCCACCATATGGTGCTACTATGCTTCTTAAGTATGTAAATGTCTTTGTATTTTCTAGCTCTTGGTCCCTTATTTTTATTTGTGCAGGATTTCTTACATTTAGTGTCATGACTTCTGTCTTCTTGAGGTTAAGGTTTAGTCCCACCCCGCTGTTTATTCAGTCTGTCTCTTTTTTCTTGGATGTGTTGATGTGAATGCGCAAACAGTGCAATGACATCTGCGTAATCTAGATCCGTCAGCGCAGAGATTGTTTTCCATCTTATACCTCTACGAGCATCCCCCTGTTGTATGCCGCACCACGCAGTCTATGACAGTTAGAAACAGAGTGGCTGATAAAAGGCAAGTCTGCCGCACTTCTGTTTTCACCTCAAAAGTTATCCTGCTCTGCCCAACGCTGCATGTGTAATTAGCATACAGGCTTTTAATGATGGATACGTGCACTTCGGGATTCCATACGCCTCAGTATTTTCCATAGGCTGCCCCTGTGTATGCTGTCAAATGCCTTTTCAAAGTCAACACAATTTATGTACAGCTGCCCCTGCCATTCTGAACACTGGTTTATTATGTTCCTGAGGGTGAATATATGATCTACACATTGTCTGTTTCTTCTGATTCCTGCTTGTTCCTTCCTCAGTTTATTGCTCTTGAAATTCTTTGAATACTTATTCTGACCAATACTGTTTCTTCTGATTCCTGCTTGTTCCTTCCTCAGTTTATTGCTCTTGAAATTCTTTGAATACTTATTCTGACCAATATTTTGCTAGAAACTGAAAGGAGAGTAATTCTTCTCCAGTAGTTCCAGTCAGTATGATCACTTTTCTTTGGCATTTTAACAATTATTCTTTTATTCCACTCCACTGGTGTTGTCTCGGCCAGATGTGTGCAAATAGTCGTTCTAATAGCTTTGCCACTAATACAGGATCTGTTTTAATTAGCTCATTTAGGTTGTTATGGACTGGAGCTTTTCCGCTCTTCAACCCTTCGGTAACTGTATGATTTCTTCCCTACATGGAATTTTGAGCCTCTGGAGTGTTCATTTGTGACTCTGGAGGTGCTTTATTTAGTGTTTCTCTGAAGTGTTCTGTCCATCTTGCTTCTTGCCCCTGTTCTGTGGTGATGAGATTTCCGTTCTTGTCTAGAACCAGTGTAATGTTGCTTGCAACCGCTTTCCACTGATCACTTTTGTTACTTTGTTCATCTCTTAATGCTTCCTCTTCTACCTGACTTGCATGGTTATCTATTAAATACCTTTTGTCAGCTCGGGTTTGACGTTTTATCTCCTTGCTCAGATGACTGTACTTTTCACTATATATTTCCTTCGGCCTAAGAACTTCGCCTCTATTATCTTTCTTTTGATTTCTTTCCTCATCCCAATGGTTTTCAACGTTTCTGGTATTATCCAATCTTTTATCTTCGTTTCATGTAATCCAAGCACGTTTTGCTGCGTTCTCTATGTACTGTTATAATTGTACTGACTATCTGGTCATCATCTTGAACTGCTGTCTCTTCCTGGCTCTTGGGGGTTTGATAACGTTTCTTTATATCATACACATGCTTTTCTCGTGAGGGTGTCAATTTACTGATGTCAAATCTTTTCTGTTTTGTTATTTTTAGCCCAGTAGTCCTGCTGTTCATCTTTATTCTTGCTAGTACTAGGTAGTGATCACTTCTCATATCTGCGCCTATTGTTACTTTCACATCGTGCAGCGAATACCTCCGTCTGCCGTAGGTCACTATGTGGTCTATCTAGTTTCTACCTCGGTCATTTGGAGACGTTAATTTGTGGATTTCCTTGTACCGGCAAAGTGTTAATGCCACAAAAGGCTATTAATGTATCACCATTTTCGTATGCTGTTCCGCTGATGTGTCTTCCCATTACACTTTCGTTGTATGTATTATGTGTTCCAACCTTTGCATTGAGATCTCTAATTACTGTGATAAGATCATACCATGGTGTACATTCCATTTCTTTTTATAATGGTTGGTAAAATGAATCCTTGTCGTCTTTGGCGCTGTCATTTGTTGGTGCATAGCATTGTTATATCTTGATGTTAGTGAATCTCCTTTTCAGTCCCGCTTTTATCAATCTATTGTTAATTGGCTTCCATTCCATTAATGATCGTTCAATGCTCTTCTTTCAGGCTAATAGCTACGTCTTGCCGAGTAAAGTACTGCTTCCCCTTTAGTTGTTTTTACTAATCCAGTCCCAGCCCATATACTCTCACTTATTCCTACTATGTGAAGTCTGTAGTATTTTATTTCCATTATATCTACTTCAGTTTCGCTGTCTCGTTCCATGTTTTAACATTCCAAAATCCAATTTTGGTTTCTTGTTAACGGTCAGTATGTCCATTTTCATGTCAGTAGCTTCCTTCCAGCTTGCACCACTGGCAGTCATGCGAGCTCCAGACTCTGGATGTCCATCTTGCAACAAAGCTTGTTCCTATTTTGCTGTTTCCGTAATTATTTTGGTTTTTTACATATAAAAGATCTGTGCTAAAACCTCCAAACTGGAAGACCAGGATACCAGCCTTTGCCTGATCCCTACCCGCGCAGACTAATCCAGCTTGGCAGAACCTGCCAAGAAGGGCAGCAAACTGTGTTACTATTCTTTGCTCTCTGTTGGGCCCCGGTAACAACAGTACATAGCTATAGACATCAGTTTAATTGGAGATATCTAATAAATCAAGAAATAAAAGTAAAATTTGAAATCACTGTACCCAAGAAATACTAAGTACCCCAAAATCTAAATGATGTAGCAGACACGAACACCACAGGCAACAAAAGGAAAAGTGAACATTAGCACAAACACGTGGATTACAACAGAAACCATAAACAAGATAAAAAAAAAATAATAAGAAAAACAAGAACAAGTTTAACAGGAGCAAAACCGGAAGATACAAAGCCAAGGCTCATGAAGTTTACACAGAAAAAAGAATGAAATAAGAAGAAACATGAAAAAAAGACAAAAGGAAATATACTTAGGAGTTGGCAAAGGAGGTAGAGAAAGCTGGAGCCAAAGACAAAAATGAGGGACCTTTACTACAACACAAATAAGCTAACTGGGATATATACGTCAGCAAATGATCTTATCAAAGACAAGAATGGAGAATTCCTTAGTAATAAACTTTTGAACAAATGATGAGATGGACAGACCATTTTGAGGGACTTCTCAATAGAACAGCTATAGGTGAAAATGTTTATGGATGTTGTCGTGGTTGAGTAAAGTGTAGAGTATTTGTCGAGTTGGACAATAGAAGTGAAATCGACAAGGGATAGTGGACTGACAGAGTTATAGATTACACACAGAGAAAGGTGTAAATAGGAGATGGACTTGAGACAACCTGGAAGAAGATTTATCAAAATGATCTCTCTCTCCAAGCCTCAACTCACTTTTACTGTCTAAGCACCTCCTGCTCTCACTCTTTTCTCTTATCAAACATAGAGATTATAGTAAAGAGCTAAAACAAGTTTAATTATGGATGAAAGGGTCGGGAACAGCGCATTAAAAAATGTGTAAACTTTATTAAAGAAGAAAAGCATGGAATTAATGCATATCATCATACACAGCATAAATTACATCAATAATCAAATATTCATCAATAACCCTCAATAATGCAAATACACACCCACAAACACACACACCACCAACACTCATAAAACCTGTAGAACACGGAGAAAATAACTAAGCTGTCCGACAGTGGGTCCGCTTTCGTAGGACCAAAGGCGCTAGCTCCAGAAAAGTGTCTTACAAGTAAATATCCTCCAATGTGAATGAAGTGAAATACAAAACTTTCCTTGTCGGGCTAAACGTTGGTGATCCCTAATTGCGCGAGGGAACAATAGAAGATGCTGTTTATCTCCTGCTGACCAATTAAACGAACTGAGCGACAGCCTGTCCGCTTTTCGTGGGACCAAATGTGCTAGCTCCCGAAAGTGTCTTACAGATAAATATCCTTCAAGATGAATGAAGTGAAATGCCAAACTTTCCTTGTTGGTGCTATACGTTGGTGACCGCTACTTGCGTGAGGGGGGCTGGAACTCTGTCCATAGATGGCTGCTCATACGTGCGAGGTTTTAAGTATCCAGAAAATACACCAGACGAAGTCACTTGAGGACACGGAGTCCCAGGCGCTCTTATCCGGCGCTAGGCTCTGCTTGGCTGTAAATCCTGTTTAAACTGGTTTGGCTGTGGTTTGCTGAGTGCCCCGTTTAGGCACACAAAGGCGGGTGATATGAAATTCTGCTATAGACATTCTGGGCGGTTTTGATATTCTGGAAGCCGCAACGCTCTGACTGGTAATCCAATAGGCGAGTAGAGAACTACTACTACATTTGATGATTCCAGATTTAGCTTTGGCTCGTTGCACTGCGTGAGCGTAACTTGGCGTTGACAAAAGGGTTTAGGTTCAGGATCGGGGTTTGACTACTCGTGACGCTAGCGGTATTCAGAAACCCTCTAGGTCGAAGAGGACATGTCGTTCTTCGCCTGACTGGAGTCTGCTCTAGCGATTCGGTCTCCCTGAAACTGAGACCCAAAAAAAGACACCTTTTACCTAAAGCAACGACAAAATCAATATAATGCTTTATAACCTAGTTATGCTCCGCTCCTTCCATTCTATCAATTATAGCATGTGCCCGCATAGGCTTAATATCTTTTGTACACCCATGTACCTGTCATTAAATGTTCTGACAGCAAAATCTACTCCTCTTCTCCCAATCTCAACATACAGGAACCCTAACCCTGTAGTTACAGTTAAATGAATATGCTTATTCATCTTACAACATTAAATGAATTTACATAAACAGATTATAACATTTGACATTACACAAATAAATCGTATGACCCCTTGGGGAAATATATTATCATTCCACAAAATGAGTACATAGAAAATGCAATGTTCTTGATATAATAATACAGTTGTGGCTGAATCATAAGATAGAGTGTAGTGAAATTGACAGAGATACAACGGTAAAATCCCTCCAAAGATAACATTTAAGGATAAAAACATAATGCGTAGGCTGCGAATAGTACATGATCGCCTAGACCGCGGGTCATCATCCTCCATAATAATTGACTTGCTAGACAGGAGGGGAACGGAGGATCAAAAAGGAAAAATATGACTGGAAAGATTGCGTGAGACTAGAAAGGCTAAGGAGACGCAATTGGGGGGGGGGGGGGGGGGGGGGGGGGAAACGGAGAAAAGTCACGTTTCCCAAGTTGACATAAAAAGTAAGCAACTCGACAGAAGGGACCATAGATATGTTACGCCACAGTCATTTATTGGACGCTTTTGCGCGATACCAAGCCCTTGATTTGAATTCAGCGGCTAAACGCAGATGTTAGGAATATTACAAAAATTAAAAAGTACTTTTTTCTTAATATTAATGTTAGGAATATAAAAATTAGCTGGCCGGATGGCCTATTCTGAGCAGTGAACTAATATGTTCTTACTTTTACAGACGGATAGATAATATTGAAGATAATGACAAAAGACAGTGTTGTTCACATCATCGACAGACTGTATTGAATCTAAAAGTGTCGCTAATTGCACAAAAAAACACGACCTCGAGTCGCAGGTGTTCAAATCTACGTAGTATGGAAGAGAAGGGATATTTGTGGTGGCTGTGTCTAAAAATAACTTTTAACGACAAAATTTTGGAGGGGAGAGAAAGGTTGGTTCAAAAATCGAGTACATTTTGTAGAAACACAAGTAGAGACGGACAGACTAACAGATAACCATCCATACTTGACTGAAGCATGACTGAAATGACTTTATGGTAGGAAATTTGAATTTAAAATAAACCTAGGCAGTGATTGGCCACAGACAATCATATCATTAGCGCTCAGACGCGAAAGTGGGGCCATTCTTCAATAGTTGTTCAGTGATAGACACAGATTTTAAAGTGTGGTGATTTCCATATGAAAGAAAGTGTAATAAATTTAGGGACGCCATACTATAGCCAGCAGCTCAGCTGAGTTTTGCTAGCAATTCTGTGTTATTTATTCATAATCTGGTAAGATTGAAATTATTTCCTTATATATTTTGAATATTGTTTCATGTTTGAGTGATTTGATACTGCCATATCGAAATCTAGCCTTACAAACAAGTAGGGATTTGCTCTAGACCCCCCGCCCTAGTCAGGGTCTAGGGACCAACAATGTACATAAACTCCAGCAAGGATTATGCAAGACAGATCGGGTGTTGAGAATAATGAAACGTGTTGCCTGTCCTCTTTTAGAGCAGAAAACTAATAAATATTTTTCAGAATCTATAGTCTGGGAGGATCTATCTGATGTAAAACCACCATGGTAAATGTGCTGTTTGGTCAGAGAGATCTGACCTGTCTGTATGATGTGGTTGTTGTGTTAGTGTTGTGTCCAGACGTGGGTAGAGAATAGATTTTGACACATGGCCCATACTTTGATTGCAGAGCTGCGAGTTTCTGTTGTCAACCAAGCAGTGACTATTCAGTTGGTGACTTTACTCGAGTGTATCTGTGCAGTACTTGTGACAGAGACCACCATTATTGCCCGCCAGCACAGAGAGGTGGGACCACCAGATTTCAGCACCAGAGCTACAACTAAAAGATGAGTGAGCCTCTGGTCTGCTGGACATTCACCAACCCCGTTTAGTTACTAATACCCTCATAAAAATTCCCACCATTTTCTGGACACTGTGTAGTCAATATAGACAGGTGTGATGAGGCCACCCCAACAGCACAAACATTAACTATCCTCCCAAGTAGATGACTACTAGAACATTTTAATAAAACTACTAGTATAGTACATATATATGTACACTATTGCATTTATGATATAATATTCCATGCATTTCTTTCATAATCTCTAAATCCTTTTAAGTTCTGGTCAACCTAAAAAAATTGATCCAGAACAAAATAAATGTAATATAATTTTATCAAAAATTTTACACACGTGAGTTAGTTCAGTGTATTTTAACATTTATTAATATTATTAGTCTTGTTAAATATCTGTGGGTATATCTATAACCTATTACACCACACTACATATCATAACCCTAGACACTTTACGTAGCCACATTCATTAAAAAAAAAATTAAGTGTGAGGTCGTAGTGGTAGCAAGAAAGGCCTTCTGACAATTCTCAACTACATTTTATCTCAGGAGCCTTCACAGCTGGCCTCATACAATTACATTTAGTAATATCAACATCATACAATACCATCAATACCACTACATATATTGGGGTCTTGTCCAGGGGATAATTAGCCCAACAGTAATATTAGGATCTCCTGGTGGGAGAAATAAAAGTAGGGAAATAAATTGTAAAATTCCCTTTAACATTAAAAGTGTCCCTGCAGATAAAAGTTGGTGAATCTTCACAGCCAGTAATAATTAATTAGTTAACTGGTTAGTTAGAATTAGTTAGACTATAGTCATAAGAAGTACTTAGTGTATTTACTGGTTAGAGATTTAGCTTGTATATTATTATATTGTCTCAAAAGTATGGCGGAGCTGGCCAAATTTAGATCAGCTGCTGTGCTCACCGCGAAGGAGATGGGAATGGATGGTCAAATTTTAATTCAATACGTAACGGCTGAATGTGATAAATATATTGAACGGGAAGAAAGGAGATTAGAAAAAGAGGCTGAAAGAAAATTGGAGTCTGACAGGTTGGTTGAAGAGAAGAAGTTAGAGGCTGAGACTAAGAGGCTGCAGATTGAGGCAGAAGAAAAACGACAGCAAAGGGAGGCAGAAGATAAAAAGGCCGAAAGGGAGGCAGAAGATAGAAGGTTGCAGAGGGAGCACGAATTACGACTAAGGGAGCTGGAATTACAAGGCCAGGCTCCTGAAAATGGTGCCAGCCCTTTTGCCTCAGATGCTACGCCCAGTCTGGGAGCCTCAAACTCAGCTATGGGGTTTCATTTAGACCATTTTGTTGAAAAAGACGATGACATAGAGGGGTACCTAGGACGTTTTGAGTTATTAGCTACTACATATGGGTTAGAGAGAGAGAGGCGGAGCTTAAAGCTATCACAGGGATTGAGAGGTACTTCTTATGAAGTATTTGCCAAAATGAACAGGGAAGACCAAGACAATTATGACATGTTAAAGCAGGCTTTGTTATTAAGGTACGAGAAGAATGGTGAATTTTATCGTAAGAAATTTAGAAATGCCAAACTGTTGTCTGGGGAGACATACCACCAATTCTCTGCCAGACTAGAAACCTATTTGGAGAAATGGACGGCTCTGGGGAAGACCCAAGATCTTAAGGAAATGATCATGATTGAGCAATTGAGAGAGTCCATGGCTCCAGACATGAGAAAATTTCTCATGGAACAAGGTGCAGAGAAGTTGGGGGAAATTTTAAATGTTGCTGAGGGGTATCAGGCAGCTCAGGCAGAGGTAAGTGGTGCTAAAAAGAAGCACATAGACAATTTTAAAGCTCCACAGCAATTTAATAAATTTGATAATAGAGAGCAGGGAAATAAAGGTAGGACAAACTTTGAGCGGCCAAGAAATGACTATCGCGACAGAAACTCACAGTTCAATGACCAAAAGTTCAATGAAAGAAAACCGTTGAACCAAGGGAAAAGATGGTGTAAATGGTGCAAGAGGGATAACCATAACACCGAATTTTGTAGAAGGAAACCTTCAAACATTGCTGCAATGAAGTCGGGGACGCAAAGATTAAAGGTTAATCCTAAGGAGCAACAGGAACCTTATCACCCCCCAGTTTGTGAGGATGTTATTTGTAATGGGGTCACCATAAGGTGCCTTTATGATACAGGTTTGGATTATGATTCAGTTGTGAAGTCTAGCCTAGTGGACCCAAGTCAGTATACCACAGAAACAGTGGAAATACAAGGGGCGACTAAGGACATACCACTCATGACACTTCCCATCGCAAGGATAACGGTGAAAACTCGCTATGTGGAAGGAGAAATCAGAGCAGCAGTGATAGATGAACCAATCTACCCTCTGATATTGGGGTGTAGATACGTCTTCTTGGGGAATCCCGAGAAACCTGTGATCATGGCGACAGTGCAGACCAGGTCACAGAAGAAGGAGGAAGAAGGTGAACCTATAAATGCTCATCCAGAGGAGATGAGGAAGGCGCAGGCTGAGGATAGGACACTCAAGCCCTGTTTTAAAAAATTACCCAAATGCCACACACCTCCGAGCAAGGGGGAATATTTCATGAAGAACAAACTCTTATACAGGAAGACAGGAACTAGGTCCACTGGTCACGGACAGTTAGTTCTTCCCAAGATATATAGGGCAAACTTAATAAGGAGCTTACATGTTGGAAACGATGGTGACCATGAGAAAATCGGTACCATCTGCCAAAAGATTGCTCGAAAATACTATTGGCCCGACGTAAATGTCGATGTTGAAAACTTTGTAGAAGCATGTGGCGTATTTCATGAGGGAACACCCACAAAGGGAAAATATGTGCAGGACCTAGAAACGCCACGGGGCAACTTTAGGCCTGAAAGGAAAACTAATTATACTCGGGTAGACAAAGTGGAATGAGAGCCCCCTTTTCACACCCAGTCTTCACTTGAATGGATTAACATGGCCACTATGCGAAGAGTACAAAGAAGAAATTTTACCCAGGATAGGATGACAATCCCTCGGTCAGACTTATATAAACTGGAAGAACAGACAAGAGAGCGAAGATCTCTCATAAACAATCTTAAGTGGGGAGACAAACCCCAGAGAAAAATTGGTAGTGGTCGATTTGTGAGTGATGATTCTAGGAAGAAAAGTCCTCATTATAAAGCTTCTAAGGGACGGGACCAGATGGGTTCCATGAAAAATAAGTATGATAAATTAAAGATCCAGATGTAACTTTATTAAGGACCTGGACAGATGAGAAGGCGGAAGAGACTGTTACCTCATCGTATCAATATGTGAACGAACTGACCACTCGTTTGAAAGCTGGATGGAAACTGGCAAATGATAATTTGAAGCAAGCCAGGAAGAAACATGCAGCATATTTTAATAGGAAGGCAAAGGACAGGGAACTGGCAGTCGGAGAGAAGGTGCTGCTTCTACTACCCGGAAGCCAGAATAAATTACAAATTGGTTGGCAAGGTCCATATACGGTTCTAGAGAAGGTGTCTAGAACAAACTATAAAATTGACAAAAAGGGGAAGGAAAAAGTTTATCATGTAAACCTGTTAAAGAAGTATCTGGACAGACCACTCCAGGAAAGCACCCCCTTATTGACCTTGGCTATTGCAACCCAGATGCAAAAAGAACCACTCACCTCACATGAATACCCATTACATCCTTGTGAAACAGCAGCACAGGTAAAAGTCAATAAGCACCTGACTAAAAACCAGAGGGAGAGAGTTCAGCAAGTTCTGGAGGAACATACAGATGTATTAACAGATAAACCAGGCCATACAAATTTGCTACAGTATGACATGAAACTGGTAGACTCAAACCCAATCTGTATGAGAGCCTATTCTATTCCGTTCGCGAAGGAGAAGGCATTGAAGGAAGAAATAGAGTATTTGTTGAAGGAGGGGATTATTTCGCACAGTGAATCATCTTTTAGTTCTAGTGTCGTTTTGTTGAGGAAACCGTCTGGGGAACACAGACTGTGCATAGATTACAGGAAACTGAATGCTGTCACAGAAGGACAAGTGGATCCATTACCAGACACAAAACAGTTATTTGCCAGACTGAACAAGGCAAAATACTTTTCAAAAGTGGATCTTAGTAAAGGCTATTACCAGATCCCAGTGAAGCCTGAAGTGAAACCTTATTTGGCTTTTAGCACTTCGGATGGACATTATGAATTCAATATGCTACCATTCGGACTGAAAAATGCTCCGAGTGTGTTTTCAAGGATGATGCGAAAATTGTTGGATCCCCTGAATAACCCATGTATCACGAATTTCATGGATGATATTCTCGTCGCCACCGAGACATTTGAAGAACACATTGAAGCTCTGGAGATGTTGTTTGATAGACTTCGGGAGGCGAATTTAACTGCTAGGCCAACAAAATGTTGTATTGGATGCAAAGAGTTGGAATTCTTGGGACACACTGTATATCAGGGTAATATGACCCCTGATCCTAAGAACTTGGAAAAACTGCAGAGAGCACCTAGGCCGCAAACAAAAAAGGACGTGCGATCATTCGTGTCGTTATGCGGATTTTATCAGAAATACATCAAGAATTTTAACGCTATTTGTGCTCCTCTGACTGATCTGACTCGCAAGGGACTTCCAGATAAAATTATTTGGACTGCACAATGTGAACTAGCGTTCCAAGAGTTAAAGGAAAAACTCACTAGCAAGCCTATTCTCAAACTGCCTGATTTGACACAGGACTTTGTCTTAAGAACCGATGCAAGTAATGTAGGACTAGGAGGGGCTTTGTTGCAAAGATCATCTTCACCTGATGGGGAACTGAAACCAGTCGCTTATGCAAGCCGCAAATTGAATAAGGCGGAACAAGGATACTCCACAAGCGAAAAGGAATGTTTAGCATTAATCTGGGCAATAAAGAAGTTTCAAATCTATCTGTATGGTAGGACATTTGTGGTGGAGACGGACCATCAGCCTCTCGTGTTCTTGTCTCAGGCTAAGCATGGAAACGCAAGATTGCTGAGGTGGTCTTTATTGCTTCAACCTTATCAGTTCAGTATCCAATATATCCCAGACAAATTGAATGTCGGTGCAGATTTCCTCAGTCGGCACCCCTGTGATCAAAATTAGAGTAGTGGCAGACGTGAGGAGTAATTTTACCTATGTGTATCGCTGGTTTTGGAACTTGCCATAGGCATGTTTTCAAGTGGGGAGATGTGTAGTGAAATTGACAGAGATACAACGGTAAAATCCCTCCAAAGATAACATTTAAGGATAAAAACATAATGCGTAGGCTGCGAATAGTACATGATCGCCTAGACCGCGGGTCATCATCCTCCATAATAATTGACTTGCTAGACAGGAGGGGAACGGAGGATCAAAAAGGAAAAAATATGACTGGAAAGATTGCGTGAGACTAGAAAGGCTAAGGAGACGCAATTGGGGAGGGGGGGGGGGGGGGGGAGGGGGAAAAATCACGTTTCCCAAGTTGACATAAAAAGTAAGCAACTCGACAGAAGGGACCATAGATATGTTACGCCACAGTCATTTATTGGACGCTTTTGCGCGATACCAAGCCCTTGATTTGAATTCAGCGGCTAAACGCAGATGTTAGGAATATTACAAAAATTAAAAAGTACTTTTTTCTTAATATTAATGTTAGGAATATAAAAATTAGCTGGCCGGATGGCCTATTCTGAGCAGTGAACTAATATGTTCTTACTTTTACAGACGGATAGATAATATTGAAGATAATGACAAAAGACAGTGTTGTTCACATCATCGACAGACTGTATTGAATCTAAAAGTGTCGCTAATTGCACAAAAAAAACACGACCTCGAGTCGCAGGTGTTCAAATCTACGTAGTATGGAAGAGAAGGGATATTTGTGGTGGCTGTGTCTAAAAATAACTTTTAACGACAAAATTTTGGAGGGGAGAGAAAGGTTGGTTCAAAAATCGAGTACATTTTGTAGAAACACAAGTAGAGACGGACAGACTAACAGATAACCATCCATACTTGACTGAAGCATGACTGAAATGACTTTATGGTAGGAAATTTGAATTTAAAATAAACCTAGGCAGTGATTGGCCACAGACAATCATATCATTAGCGCTCAGACGCGAAAGTGGGGCCATTCTTCAATAGTTGTTCAGTGATAGACACAGATTTTAAAGTGTGGTGATTTCCATATGAAAGAAAGTGTAATAAATTTAGGGACGCCATACTATAGCCAGCAGCTCAGCTGAGTTTTGCTAGCAATTCTGTGTTATTTATTCATAATCTGGTAAGATTGAAATTATTTCCTTATATATTTTGAATATTGTTTCATGTTTGAGTGATTTGATACTGCCATATCGAAATCTAGCCTTACAAACAAGTAGGGATTTGCTCTAGACCCCCCGCCCTAGTCAGGGTCTAGGGACCAACAATGTACATAAACTCCAGCAAGGATTATGCAAGACAGATCGGGTGTTGAGAATAATGAAACGTGTTGCCTGTCCTCTTTTAGAGCAGAAAACTAATAAATATTTTTCAGAATCTATAGTCTGGGAGGATCTATCTGATGTAAAACCACCATGGTAAATGTGCTGTTTGGTCAGAGAGATCTGACCTGTCTGTATGATGTGGTTGTTGTGTTAGTGTTGTGTCCAGACGTGGGTAGAGAATAGATTTTGACACATGGCCCATATTTTGATTGCAGAGCTGCGAGTTTCTGTTGTCAACCAAGCAGTGACTATTCAGTTGGTGACTTTACTCGAGTGTATCTGTGCAGTACTTGTGACAGAGACCACCATTATTGCCCGCCAGCACAGAGAGGTGGGACCACCAGATTTCAGCACCAGAGCTACAACTAAAAGATGAGTGAGCCTCTGGTCTGCTGGACATTCACCAACCCCGTTTAGTTACTAATACCCTCATAAAAATTCCCACCATTTTCTGGACACTGTGTAGTCAATATAGACAGGTGTGATGAGGCCACCCCAACAGCACAAACATTAACTATCCTCCCAAGTAGATGACTACTAGAACATTTTAATAAAACTACTAGTATAGTACATATATATGTACACTATTGCATTTATGATATAATATTCCATGCATTTCTTTCATAATCTCTAAATCCTTTTAAGTTCTGGTCAACCTAAAAAATTGATCCAGAACAAAATAAATGTAATATAATTTTATCAAAAATTTTACACACGTGAGTTAGTTCAGTGTATTTTAACATTTATTAATATTATTAGTCTTGTTAAATATCTGTGGGTATATCTATAACCTATTACACCACACTACATATCATAACCCTAGACACTTTACGTAGCCACATTCATTAAAAAAAATTAAGTGTGAGGTCGTAGTGGTAGCAAGAAAGGCCTTCTGACAATTCTCAACTACATTTTATCTCAGGAGCCTTCACAGCTGGCCTCATACAATTACATTTAGTAATATCAACATCATACAATACCATCAATACCACTACATAGAGTTATATCTATGCCTGGTGACTGCTTTCGGTGAAAGTTATAGACTAGTGCCTAGCCACACAAGTAAGCATAAAATGATTCTCCCTTGCCACTATACATATCTATCAAAAAAGGAATCAGTCACTATCTCCTATAATCCAGAGTTATTGCCTGCATCTCACTATTCAGTTTTAAGTGAACAATCCACACCTGACATTATCTTACAGAAATGACAGTTAATTAGCCTATTCTTAACCCATGATAAGCATCTGTGGACTGATTCTGCTCCTAGTATCTGTTATTGTAAGTTTAACATTTAACCCATGATAAACCGTAACAGTTTAAACACCACTTAACTAAGGCCGTAGACAGCGCTACATTATCACTGAATTAAATTTTCCCGGGAGAAATCCTCAAAATGAATTCACGTCACTTCCTAACAGATATATATATAAGCTAACATGAATATATCATATATTAATAAGATATGTCAACTCACCCCGAAAAATGACTAGAACATAGGCAAACACATTCTAGTACTGCCGTGCTATCTCTGCCTAAGTCTCATATGGTCATTTACGGGCCAGGAATATTCACGAATGTGTTGGCTTATTAAACCCGTCTACTCTTATAGATTACAAAGGACGCTCCCCCCGGACACCTGGCCTGCATATTTCTACAGATGTATCGGCGAAAGACGTAATCTATAGTAAGACAAAAGGTTTCAGAAGCAACAACTTTGAGAAAATTTCCCCGATAGACATAATATTATGATCACTAATGCGTTCTAAGGGGCAAAAACCTACAAAGGACTAACAGCAGGTTTTATCTCCCCCTGAAACAGATCAAACTCGTTACCCAGGCCTCAAAGGGTACCAGCCGCTCGTGATCAAACGTTTTAAAGCGACCAGAGAAATTTCCCTGGACGGACCAGGTGCGTGTATGTAATATTACCGCTACGCTGACCGTTTCTGACCAGTGGGGGATTTCTACTGAAAGCTAGAACGTAAACATCTCGGGTAGGGTTTGAGAAGGAGAAAATGAAAGAAAATAAGAATACAAAATGTCTAGGAAAACAGAACATTAAAAGAGTTAATAACATATGGAACGAAATGGTAAAATAAATTATCGGTCACGTGACAGATGTAGGCCTTTGTTTGATCAGACTAATATGTGAACATATGTTTCCAGCTATGTCTTCATGTGAGGACGTGGGTTTCCTCACATTATATACTGGACACCTATATAATAGGCTATTTGTGTTCTTCGTGATTCTGGTTGTACACCCATTGGAGTGCGTTCATTCTTGAAAGACGTGTCAGCCTTCACTGTGAAATGTATTACTTTTGGAGGTAACACTGAACGTTAACCGGTGGCTGAAACTGAAATTGACACACCTTTCTTCACTGGAAAGAAAAGGGCAAGCGCCCCGGAGAACCCGTATCAGATCTCATTCTTGGTAACGTTTTTGGTGTTAGATGCTGTACAGTAAATGAGATAATTAGATGGGTTGACTCTCACCGACTTGTAGCTAATGTTGTGGTCACTCGTGCCCAGCATGCTACTGAATCCACAGCAACTTCACTTTTCCCAATTTATGAGAGAGCATCTCCCTGGAATGCTCATATTGAATTCTCTATCTCTCCCCCCCCCCCTTCCCCCTCCCCCCAAAAAAACTTTGTTGAGAACGAACGAAGTTTATTTTCAAAGTGTTGAGAATTGGACACACAGGCCCGTCTAACATTCTGCCCTTCCTTTCGCTCACCTTTCATACGGAATTCATTTATTCTTATATGCATTTTACATATCAATTTCAAGAAATTCAATGTTGTAAAGTAAAATAATAATACAGCACACGCATATTAACATTAATTACTTATAAGCGTAACTTGTAACTTGTAACAGTGTAACTTGTAAATGTTGAGAAACAACGCGAGGATGTTCCTTTGAAAGGAAGCAAAAATTGATACTTGTTTTCAGATTTAAAGTGTTGTGCTTACGTATTATTGTGATAATCACATATCCATTCGAAGACAGGTTGCTGTTCCAAAAGTTTTTCGTCCTATTGTTCTAAAAGCTGCTCATGACTGTTTGTTGGCTGGTCATTTGGATATTAAAGTATACTGTTCAGATTTATTTCTTACTTGTATTGGCTATATGTAAACAAAAATGTCAAATGTTACAGCAGGTCTTTTACGGTTTTTCAAAAGTTGCGCGTAAGATTTAGCACTACGTCGCAACTTTACAACTTACATATATATCATTATGCTCTTTTGCAAATTGACCAGTAATATAAGCGGGCGTATGTGCGTGCTATCTCATAGAAGATATCGCTATATCCTCAAGTGTATTGAATTATGTACACGTTGGCCAGAGGTCATACCAATCAGAGTGAAAACTTCAGCAGCTCTTGATGATGCTTTATTTGTTATTTTTTGCCGGACCGAATTTTCTCAGGAAATACTATCCGGTCGTGATACTCACTTTATGTCTCATGTTATGCCGAATATAAAGAGTCTGTGACGAAATGTCTGTACGTGTCCTTTTGGGTGATTTATCACACCTCCAGCCCTACGGCAGTATCATTTCTTCTTCTTCATTTTTCTCTCCGATTGCTTTTATTTGGCATTTCATTTTTCCCTTTCATACATTTTACTCTTTGTGCTGGACATAGCATGGGGAAAGTCTCTAACACGCCACTCCCCTATGACAGTATTTGCTACGGGAGTAATTCTTATCTTATTGTGTCGCATTCACGCTTCACGAAGACGTGTTGAGTTCCGCCAGGTTATTAGACGGTCAGCGACAATATTTTATCGCATAATCTGTCTGACCATCTTATCAAGCGACGGTACTTGAGTATCCAAGCTTGTGTTGGGCAAGAGTGCTGAATAGAACCAGATTTGTTTGTCTGACGAAACAAAAGATAACCCGTGCAAGAGGCGGAACTTATGACATTAGCGCTTCCGGGTCATCCTTGATACACAACATTATTGTCTGTGTGACACATGTGGGCATGTTGTCATGTGTGTCTACCGATCTGCCTGTAAGTTTGTACATGAGGGCATCGGACATAATATTACCATATATGGGAGACGTGACCTTCGCAAAATATTTCCATGTCGAAAATATTTTGAAAGTACCACACCCGACCTGTTTGAATATGATTGGAGCGTTTATTTATCTCCATAACAAATAACGCTTGGGAGAATAGGAATATAGTCTGACCATTTTGCAGTTTTATTTCACTGTGAATTTCACGCTCGCCAAGGCAACATCAGACCTCGCCAGAGTGAAGACTAGATTCAGAATTCCTTTTTTTAACCGGAACTTTTATTGAAGAACCAGATAAGACTTACAAAGCACAGGACATCTCTACATTTTAATAAGGTACACCGGGACTAGGAAACTGAAGACACACGAAGTCAGAGAGGAATCTACAGCGTGTTCGGCAGAATCACTACCAATAACAAATGTCAACATTTCCTCAACCATGTAAGTTAGAATTATTTTTTTATGGTTACCTCGTATAGAAACCATCACATTTTTAGGAGCAGTGAGATGATTGATAAATTGTCCGATAATGTGCAGATAACGCATACGTAATGCGCAGCCGCGAAATGTGATGACGCGTGTAGTGAAAATGGCAGAGTTCACGGTGCAGCAGAAAGTGCAATGCTGTTATTGGCTTGCGGAATTAAAGTTTCCCATTGTTGTGCAAAGGAGATTCAGGCAGGAATATGGACAGAAACCTCCAGAGCGACATACCATAGTGAAATGGCACAAGCAACTGTTGGAAACAGGTTCTTTGTTGAGAAAGAAGGGAAGCGGCAAAGAAGCGTTGTCTCCAGATATAATTGAAGCAGTTAGCGAAGCTTTTCAACGTAGCGCGTGGAAATCCATTCGACGGGTAAGTGGACAATTGGGTATTCCAAAATCTACTGTTCACGACATTGTGCACAAAAGATTGCGGCTTAGAGCCTAAAAGATCCAGCTCGTGCAGAAATGATAAACCCAGACGGGCCGAGTTCGCAAATGCAATGCTATGTCACCTCGATGATGACAATGAATTTCTCATTCGTGCAGTATTCTCCGATGAAGCGACCTTTCACGCTTGTGGCAAAGTTCACCGGCATAATTGTAGGATATGGGGAAATGAAAACCCACATGTCGTAATGGAGCATGAGCGAGACAGCCCTAAACTTAACGTGTAGTGTGCCTTAACCTCGAATTATGTGATCGGGCCATTTTTCTTCGCCGAAGCCACAGTCAGAGAAGCAACATACCTAAACATGCTGCAAAATTTTGCAGTTTCTAGGATACCAGAAGGATTCATAACCCAGCACGATGGAGCACCTCCACACTATGCCAATGAAGTATGAAACTACCTTCATCAACAATTTCCTGACAGATGGATTGGAAGATTAGGTCCCATTGATTGGCCACCAAGGTCACCAGATTTGACCCCCTTAGATTTCTTTCTATGGGGATACGTAAAAAGCTTTGTCTATCAAACTCCGGTACAGGGACTGGATAATCTTCGGTAGCGAATAATTGACGCTTGTGCATCGTCACACCTCAGATGCTGCAAAACACGTGGAGAGAGATAGAATACCGTCTTGACATTCTTCGAGCCACTAAAGGCGCTCATGTGGAGATCTACTGAAATTGGTGGAGATCTAATGAAACTTGGTGAGTTGCTACTGAAACTTAATGAGTTTGCCTAACAGAGAATCAAAATTCGGTCAGTCTGCTATTATTAGTATAAGAAATATTGACATTTGTTATTGGTAGTGATTCTGCCGGACACACTGTATTGTAAAATTAAATACATCGCAGACGCGTGTAAGAGAACGATTCGTCTCTTTTATTCATCTGAGCAACAAGTCTGTAGCCAAGATTTGCGTAAGTTGTGATTTACATTTCATATTTTATTACTAACATGTGAACTAACATATATTACCATGTGAAGTTTAATGTGTGAAACTGGCTATTGGATGTCAAAGTCATTTGAGGCTGGCAACCTCAGTATCTAGAATGATGATTCATGAACCACCACAGCACGGGCTGGTGATTGCTTTATTGATAGTTTCGTAAAGAGAACTAAAAGCATAAAGTAGTTCCAGGTTCCCTATGGAGCAGGGAGGGAAAGATGAAAGAAATGATGTACATTCTAAGTATAATACTTACATTTTCAAAGCAGTGTAAATGTCTCTATCAACATATTCACTTCAAAATTAATGTAGGTTTTTCAAGCATTAAACCAGTGTAAATGTCTATGTGAAAATATTCCTTTTAAATTAATAGAAGTTTCAAACATTTTCATAATTGTAAATATAAATGAAACATAAATGAATGTATATTGTGAACACTTTTCAAACAGTGGAGATGTAAATCTAAAAGATATTATATCTGTACGTTTAACCTTTTCATTTAAATGTAATGTAAAGCTAAAGCTATTCAGAGGAAGTTTTATCCCGAGGGATTAAATTTAATTCTCATCGAGGGTAAATTCTGACATGGGATGGTAGAATAGAAGAGGGGGGCACATAACTGTGTCGGAAAACGCCATACACAGATGAGCGTTTCGTTTCTATGTGGCAGTTGCAACCCAGGTTCTATGCTTGTGAAGTTGTTCATTATGTCCTGACCCTGTTGTGCGCCTGTTCTTAATTAAACGATGATGATAGTGACCTGTCTTTGTTCTTGTGTACGCTTGTCTGTTACGTTAACTATTGCGCTTGCCTTGCTAATGTGACTGCTGAGTGATACTCAATGACCAGACAACTATGATGACTGCAATGACTGATCGACTCGTGGCTGAGAACAAAATTCCTTTATTGTTGACAATAACATATTTACAGTTGGCCATCTCCGTGCCTGATTATAAAGGTAATAAGAACACATATGATTGCTACGTTGACACTTCATATAGCATGTAATTCGCTGGTCAGGAACTAGTTCATTAACGTTCGACCTCTGCTGACTACTGCAATACTGTCTACTATTCTATACTTGTTAATGGGCTGATCTCAATATATTCAATTTGGCTTCGAAATAATAGCTGGGTTATCACCAGTGCTGAAAACTTATTCTTAGCCACTAGAACTGATCTTTATAAAGTCTGCCCTATGCGTCTGACACTGGACCACTGCTTCTAAACATTTGTTCTTGACTATCTGCACTTGATTAACTATTCGAGAGTTTACCTACCAAGAGTTCCTGAATGAACTGCTGGCGACATACTTGTCACAGCTCGACATGGAAACTATTTGTCGTGAAAACATCTTTTGTCTGTCTTCCTTTCTGCAAACTGTAGCGGCACCGTAAATACAATGGTACCTGAGCTGGCCATTACTTTATAGATTGTCGCTACGGTTAGTCTATGCAAACCTGCTCTCAGCTGACTGCCTGAGCCAAATGACGAGTGAAGAGTGAAGTAAACTCTTCTTCTGTCAGCGCACGGACTTCTCGTGTCGCTGATGACGTATCAACTAAGTCCCGCTACTCAATAATTATCCCTTGTTATTCTAATCCCAGTTATCTCCCTTTCCTATCACAATACGTCCCCTATCCTAAAAAAAGATTTGTCCCGGAGGACACATTTTTCTCTCCCCTTGATTACGACACCTATCTCTACCCCAAAACTTAATATGTACTTCCTTGACCAGCAATACCATACATAAACACATAAATAAAATATACATCATCATTCTACCCACATGGAATAATCCCTTATGTATTCATCATCTTCTTCCCACTACCTCATCATATTGTAATTATATTATACTAACTACAAAACATACTCTGTAATCACTACTATCTTATTTTCGTATACATTGTACGCTTCTTTCATCCACAATTTATTATACCTTTCACACACCATTTTCACTGTCAACCTCTCCATTTCCTACTTTGTTTCCGAGCTCAACCTTTTATGTATTCTCTTATATCAAGCTTTATTTGTTTACCATCGTAAGTCATTCCATCATGACCTACTGAGCATCATCATATTCGTACTCACTTTCTTATTTACTTCTTCTGTAGCTAACACTTTTTCCGTAATGTACTGTAACTGCCTGTTACACTTAATTTACAATATATACAGCCGTTTGTGACCATTTAAAACATCATGGTGTCACTGATTCTTTATTACTGCTATCCCCCTGGCTCAACCCTTCACTTATCTTTGAACCTAAAAAAAAATCTGTGGTCCCCTAATTCGAACTACTCCCATTTCCGTATCAGCTATCTATTCCTAACATCATTAATCTTCTTTCTATTTCTCTTATTTCACGTGCCTCCGCACCCATTTATCCTGCTATCATTTTATCCCTATTTTCCATTGTCCCTGTTCTGACTCTCTTCCGTCTATTTCTTCCTTCTCAGTTATATATGTTTCTCTTTTCTTTGCCTCTTTTATTTCAATCTCTCTATTCTCCACCCTCTGTATTTGTGCATCTCAATCTCTTTCTTCCCTATTCTTCTGAACCTCATAACACTCTGCCCTTTTCGTAAAGCTTCTCTTACTATATCTGTTCACTCCAGAACTAACTTTCGCCTCTTGTCGTCTCACTTATAATTCCTCCGTTATATGTTCGTTCCTTCTAGAACCTTTTTCGATATCTCTGCCATTTACACATGGCTTCTCCCAACATACTTATGTGTACCCTCCATGTATCTCTCTGTTAGTTCTCTATGGTTTCACAAACTTTATTATCTCTGCCATCTCCTCCTCCCTTTTCCACTGTATTCGTTCCATCTGGAACAATCTCCCTAAATACTCTAGTCTGTCATCGCCTTATGACTTCTCTAATCCCCAAACTTTACCACCTTCACCCTGGCTTCTTAATTACTCTTATTCTCCAATCTTCTCAATTCTCCTTTACTCGCCATTTTCCTCATGGCTTATCTTCACCATTTTTCTTCTCCTCATCTCTTCTGACATTACCCATGTCTTCTCTTTCTCTACTATTATCGCCAATCTCCCATGGCCTCTATTCTTACCTTCTCGACACCCGAGTCCGAATTATCCTCCATGTTTTAACTCCTCCTTCATGTCCTCTCTGCGACACTTCTGTCGTTCAGAAAAAAAATGTCCAGACTTCTTTATTTCTTGTTCGGTAAAAAAAACGACTTTAGTCAGCCTCCTCTAGGCTTAGCCACTGCCACCATACTCTACTGTATACTCTGTGCTGTGTCTCTTCTCACCTAGCCTCTTCTATCTGCTACTCCCTTTCACCCCTCTTCTCTAACAACGCCATGACTTCATCAAGAGTCATATTTTGAAATACCTCTTCCTCTTCGCCTGACGGCACACTGTCTGAATAACTTGACATCGAGTCTGAAAACACGTCTCTATCTACTATATTGATGTCTCGGTAATCAAGTTCCTCTATCGCTTTCAACACTACCTTGTGAATTTCTTCTTTTCTTTCTGATAAGTCTGTACCAAACTTCCTCTCCAAATGTTTCTGCGCGTATTTTACTACCGCGGTATCGGGTTTAGCTTTTTATTTCTTCATCTCTTTGTTACGCACAGAATTTTTCTAAGACTGTGTGTAATTAATCTGTCTGAATTGTACATTTTAAATTTTTTGGTCGAAGGTGTATAAACCTTGTTGGACTGTAGTTACATTTTTACAATAGGGGTTACCTTCTCTTATGTCTTGACTCGCCGGTCCATTTTTTCTATCGATGTCAGGTCATTCTCCTTATATGGTAGTATCGGTCAACTGTTTCTTGGAATGATTGAAACCAGAGTTGATGTTTATTCCCTGTCCATATAAGGCGTGATTTTGGTCATATTTTTTTGCCTGGAATGTCTCCTACATCGTCCCGTTTTGAGTCTTACTCAGGTGTATGCGTTCTGCGCATGTCTGAACTTTAGGGGAGTTTGGAAAAGTCTTCCGGTCAGGGAGTCTACAAGATGTGTTGAGCAGAGTGGACGCATTCCTGCGTCTGTGATTTTTGATTGGGAATTTGTAGTCCTCTAGTGAGTTAGTTTAGCTAACGAGGTCTTTCCCTAGATGATTCGAAACGCCTGGAGGCGTATGTTTTGTGGTGTTTATTCCGAAGCAAGGTAATACCCTCCTTATATTGAACTCTGTAATCTATTTAGATGTTTGACATTGGTCGTTCGTTCTCTGCTCGCTTGCTTGTTACAGAAAGGAGAGGTTCTTCTACTAGGAATTACACCCCAGGTATCTTCATACCTGAGATTGATATGTACACGGGTCACTCTAGGCCCAGAGAACAGTTTCTATGCTCTATGAACTTCGCTATGCCAGCGATTGCACCTACGTCGAGGTTAGACTTAGGAATGCCTGTAAAGGTCAATTTGACCTGTACTCCTGAAACGTCATTCTCGTGCGGCCAGTGATAGACTTATTTTGCACATCTGATCTGCCAGCATCAGAGAGGAGTATTGTTATACTTATGTACATTGATGATATGAAGCTGAGGCTGTAGTAAGCTGGGATTATCTATATCAGCTCATATAATATAGGCAAGATCCATTGAAGAACTTTATTTATGCTGAACACCATGAACTGTCGTGTCTATGACCTATGTAAAATGGATGTAACGTATCTGTCATTGTGGCGTCAAAATAAATGATGGAAACGTCAACAGCAGTTTCACACTTTTATGACTTTCCATGTCATATCTCACGTTTGTAGATCTGTGAAACTACATCACATCTACACTCACAGCAAGCAACAACAAACCAGACAAGACACCTTACACTTCAGCCTATAATATCTCTGGTGTCTATAGGGGTGGGACTTTACTTGGCTACATTTCAGCAACGACTTTGGACTTATAGCTGCAACGTCCATAGTGGCAAGATTTGTGGCTTATCATCGTAAATCCACCCTTATCACTCCTCTGTGCTCTGTGTTCAATCACTTTTCTGCCCGAGCGTCTCACTTCAAAAAGGTCTGGTGTTATCCCACGTGCAGTCTGTCTGATATCCGATGATTGACAGATCAGCTCGAGTGAGAAACTTAGGTAAACAAACCAGATTCTCCCCCTGTTATGACTGGCATGTCGCGAAACATGGTAAACAACTTCGTTTGTAAACTTTGCGTTAGCCCTTGTTAACAGAAAAAGAGGCGTGGATTAAAAGGTGAGTCATACAGGCAGAAAAAAGCATGCTTTTGTTGGCAAATCATCAAAAAACGCTAACGATGTCCGATAGACTATCAGATACTGTAGGCTATATTTCCATTATACGTCACATTACATCCGGGCTTGAAGATGTGAAACTCTTTCATATCTCATTTATGGAAATAGAACTACTGTCATCCGTAGCTACCAACTGATTGCCATCCTCAATTGCATCATTCTCCTCAATGCTCCAATTTCGACTCATAAAATCTGCTCCTACGTTCTCTTTCCCCGGGATGTATTGTACTTTGAACGAGTACACGCTTAACAATAGAGCCCGACGCATAATCTTTGCGTTACAATCCTTATTGGCTCCTAGGAATGCCAATGGAGCATGGTCAGTTTGTGCTGTGAATGAAACTCCATATAGATATTCATGGTGTCTCCTGATTCCGTTCACGAGTGCCAAATATTCTCTCTCCACGGTCGAATAATTCCTTTCTGCTGTATTCAGTTTGCAGCTGCCGTAGGCAACTGGAAACAACGTGTTAGGATTTTGGTCATCTACATGAAACATCTACAGTCGGCGACTGTGGCCTAATGGATATGAATGTGATGGAATACATTGATACAGCGATAAAATCCTCCATTTATAAAGATAAAAGTTAAAATAAAATGTAGGGATAAAATATAGTTAAGATACACTGCTACTTCTTCGCCCACGCCACAGGCCCGTTGATGTTGGTAGACCGTACCATCGTTTTCTAGTGTCATTGAAAAAAACTAGTTATAACATGGAGACACGAAAGGCCTATTCGGTCAGACGGGGTAAGAAAACGGAGTAAGAAACGGAGGGAAGAAAAAAATGATGCCGTCTGCACGCGTTAGAACCTAAACTAGCATACGCGCGAACTTGTAGCTAGTGGTTTGAAATACGATGTAAAAAGTAAGAACATGTAGTTAATTGGTCTCGAAAACAGGTTTAGCTCTTGTCTAGAATGACGTAATTCCCCACGTACTACGGGAGAACTACGTATTTAGCTCGAAAGTACTGCAAAAAGACATGAATAGGTGAATATTATATAAAAAAATATGGAATTCCTTAATAATAGGTTTAGAATAATAAAAGTTAGCTAGTTTGATAGCCTATCTTTTCCTGACAAATAATATGCTTTCAAATAAAAGGACGAACAGATGAATCAGAAGTTATTGACAAAAGACTGATTTGTTCGATGCAGACTCGCAAACACATGTTAATTTTGCATTCACTAAAGTTACATTTGACGCGTCCTTGAGACGAAGGCAGGAAAAAATTACATGTGGACAAGGGGGAGACACGGCGGATAGAATCTAAAAATATCTTCGCAGTAGAAATCTAAGCAGTGGGTAAGGAAAAATTTGAATAGTTTTTTGTAGTTGGGCCCAAAACCAAGTCCAAAGTTGGGAAATGACAAGTTCGGACAGACCGACCGACAGAAATACACTACACACTAGACCGAAACTGGACCCAAGATGGACATTTATGTTTGAAATTTTAAACTGTAGAGGGGAAGTACTCTCATTGGACGAAATAGTTAATGTTATTGAAAAAATTTGCCGGCAAGTTGCCATTTTGTAAAAGACTGTCCACATAAGCAGATCGTTGATGCTAAGAAGTTTGTCGTCCATTAACTATATGTGATAATAGTAGTGGGACGCCCTAATCTAGCCAGCAGCTCAGCTGAGTTTGTGCTAATTCAACGTTTCTGTGTATTTCATTGAATTTTGTGGTAAGATTGAACTTATTAACCTTTTATTTAACATTTTAAGGGAGAGATACTGCCATATAATGAAAAAATGATTACGACAAGTAAGTACCTATTCTAGGTCCCCAGCCAAGTCTATAG
The DNA here is from genome assembly GCA_024509875.1 of Oreohelix idahoensis. Lineage (NCBI taxonomy): Eukaryota > Metazoa > Mollusca > Gastropoda > Stylommatophora > Oreohelicidae > Oreohelix > Oreohelix idahoensis. The sequence goes on along the minus strand of JAMPIV010006919.1, from coordinate 121,975 downwards.
AGTCTAGAGGCGGATGAAATATATGAAAAAAAATATCCAAAAAATGTAGAATACAGATCTTTATTTCAGGAGATCAGTAGGAACATATCACCCACCTTATTGTATAGAAGAAAGAGATTAATGATAATATTTCAGATGCAGTGCAGCCCTTGGAGGAGAGGAATGGGAACTAGTGTTACCTGTTACATCATTGATGTAGATGTTCTGGATTGGTCAGAGAGATCTGACTCATGTCTTTATTTTATGCCATTGTTGTTTATAATTACGGTGGAATAGGTATTATGCTGAGACTAGCTTAATTATGTGGTTGCAGGGGTTCGTGTCTGGTGCTGAGCTGGTGCCAGGTCTCCCAAGTGGTCAACACTGTTTGTAGAACTGCCTGCCTTTTGTAACTCTGAGCCAAGGTGGAGAGAGCTGGAGTTTCATCTATCGTCCCCAGGCTAGATAAGTGATTTTGGCCTGGCTTGCGTGGATTCATTAATCTAGTGTATAATTAAATAACCACATTGTGAACAAGCAAACTATTCCACCTATAAACTGTACAACAACACCAATAAACTTGATAGGTGGGGACATGAGGATGATGTAAATACCCGACCAGACATCGAGAACTATAGAAGAAAGACTCTAGATTTAAAATCAGTATTAGTGAATTTTAAAGTATATGTATAACCATTGCTTCTGTTGTTAATTGATTACTTGTAAATATAATATCATTGATTGTTTTGAGTTGAAAGTCCTGGCTAGAAAATTCTAGGTCAGGACGAAATAAATTTTGGAAAAAATTGTATAATACTACACTTTACACAGAGTGTTAGTCAATTTAATCATAGGAAGTAATATTTGTGTTTGTGGTTGTGTTAGTGTAATAAATTGCCTACACACCATACTTTCATTACCCTAGACATTAGACGTAGCTATCAGAAATACTAGTCAAGAATAAGCCTGATTGAGGTCGTAGGTGGTAGTAGCAAGGTACTCTGTAAACTCACCAAAACTGTTATCCTCAGGGACCTTCACAACTGACCTCATTCAGTACACTAAGTCCCCATATAACATCAAAACCCACCACAATGAACGCAGTTTTATAATCCAGATATACCAGGTTCGAAACCTGCTGCAGGCGGTTTGGTAGCAGATTGCTTTGTGTGGATTTTTATCAATGGTATAAGAGCCGTACCGTTCAGAAAGCAATGGCAAACTACTGAATGAAAAAATTGCCTAGAAAAATAAAAAAACAGCCAATAAAAGCTGGGGTTGATTGCCACGTCCTGTAAAGGATAAGCAACTAACTTTATCATGAAGCAGTGTTGATCCGATTCCCTTTCCGCTGGCGTCTACGCGCAAGAAGAAGGGTTTCTTAAGGTCGGGTAACCTTAGAATGGGGTATTGGGATAGCTGTTACTTCAGAGTGACGTAAGCGCTTTCACACTCTGCCGTCCAAACAACCTTATCGGGTTTTCCCTTCCTTGTGAGGTCAGTGAGTGGTGCTGTAAGACCATTGAAGTTTCTGATAAACGTTTGGTAATATGCGCACAGTGAAAGGAAAGAACGTGTGTCTCTCTTTGTTTTTGGCCTCTTTGCTGAACGTATTTTCTCGATGTTTTTGGCCACGGGCCACATACAACCTTGAGAAATGGTATGCCCTAGGAAGTCAAGCTATTCAAAGCCGATTAAACATTTGCTCGGTCGGGCGGTCAAGCCAGCTTCCTTTAGTCTCCTGAGGAGCATAGCGATCGTAGCAATATGTTCTTCGTAGTTATCCGTTGCAATAAATATGTCGTCCATGAAATTGTGCATGTTTGGACTTTGCAAGGGTTCCAATAGCTTTCTCATCATTCTGGTGAAGACTCCTGCTGCGTTGTGCAAACCGAAAGGCATAACATTGAAAGTATAATGTCCTTCACTGGTGCTAAAGGCTAGCAGAGGTTTAATCTCCTCCTTGACTGGTATTTGGTAATAACCTTTACTCAGGTCAATCTTGGAGAAAATGTGTGCCTTGCTTAGCTTGGTAAACAGTTCAGAGGCGTTTGGGTGTGGTTCGGGCTGAAATTCCGTTACTGTGTTAAGTAATCGGTAGTCGATACACAGCCGAACTTCCTTATTACGTTTCTGTAACAGTACGACGCTTGAGCTATAGGGAGATGTTGATCGCTAATAATCCCAGCTTGAAGCAATTTGTCTATTTCTCCACGTAGCGTGTCTGCTTTCGCATACGGGATCGGGCAAACTCTGGTTCGCAAAGGTGTCACGTTTGTCAGCTTCATATCAAACTCTACGAAATGTGTTCGACCAGGTATGTCCGTTAAGACTGCTGAATACTGTTTTAGTAACGCCTTAGTTTCTGTCTGTTGTGCTTCTGAGAGAGTGTCTCCGAATTTAACATCTTTAAATGATTCCGTTTGTTGCAGTGAGTATTCCATGCAACTATTGTCATCTTCCTCATCTTCGGTTGCAATAGCGACCGCCAGGAGATGTTCGGGAGAGGCACCGGTCTTTCCAAATATTTCTTTAACAGATTTATATGGTAGACATTTTCCTTTCCTTTTATAAAGATCTTGTAGGTCGTTCTCGAGATCTTTTTAAGGACGGTAAACGGCCCTTGCCATCCGAGACGTAGTTTGTTGTTTCCGGTAGGAAGTAGCAACAAAACTTTCTCTCCTGGTTGCAATTCTCTCTCTGTCGCTGCTCTGTTGTATCGTTTAGCGTGCTTCATGCGTGCTCGCTTAAGGTTGGTTGTTGCTAGGTCCCATCATAGTTGTAACCGTTCCTTTAACTCTGATACATACTTAAATGCTGAGACGACTGTCTCATCAGCCTTCTGGTCTGTCAGTGACCGTAGTAAGGCTTCTAGCGGGCCCTTAATAGGTCTGCCAAATAAAAGTGTAGCTGGTGGTAATCCTGTAGAGGCCTGGGGGACTTCTCTGTATGTGAATAAGGCTGCAGGAATGAAAAGGTCCCAATCTTCAGGTTTCTCTTGTCCCAGTTTACGTAACATCATGGTGAGGCTTTCGTTGACACGATCTACTAACCCACTTCCAGCCGGATTGTAGGGTCTAATATAGATGTGCTGGTCCCTCAAGATCTTTAAGATCACCTCCATTAACAGGCTACGGGATTGGGATCCGTTATCCGTCAAACTTGTTGAGGGAATCCCAACCGAATAAAAATCTGCACTAGGGCTTCTGCGACATGCTTGGAATCGGTGCATGTTAGCGCTATAACTTCGGCCCACATAGTGCATGTGTCGACTAAGGTCAGGATAAATCTGTTCCTTCTTTTAGTCCTTTCTATGGGTCATATAAAGTCGACTGCAACCCATTCAAATGGGGTCCCCACTATTGGCATCTCTCCCATAGGAACTGGGGGTGTCCAATGCTTTGGTGCCACACGTTGGCACTTGGCGCAGGATTTAACATATCTGATGATATCAGTGTTCATTCCTGGCCACCAATAGTGAGTAGATATTCGCTGTATAGTGGCGTTTTGTCCCATATGTCCGCTAAAAGGAAGAGAGTGCCCCATTTCTAAGATTTGTTCTCTGTACTGCGTCGGTACTAGGAGCTGATTATTTCCCTGTTCAGTGTTGCCCGTTCTCCGATACAGCACTCCATCCTTAGAAAATATGTCTCTGTTGTGTATGGGGTCCTTGGCCACGAGCAGTCTCTTAAAGCAGGGCTCCACGGTAAGGTCCTTTATTTGCGCCTCTTTCAGTTCCATAGGTAACATATTAGGTGCAGGCTCCCGTTCCTTTTTGGTTTGCCCTCGTGTAGTTACTGCTGCCACAATCGGCTCTTTCGGTCACCCTATAAACACATATCTAAAACCAAGTATGACTGGGTAGATCGGATCATCCATTATAGCCGCTTTAATAACCCTTGGGACGAAATCCGAGTGTATCTCCACAAGTGCGACTGGAAGCGACTTTAAAAACTCCACATAATTTGACGGTTTCTTCTGTTTCTTGACCTGGTTTGACCAAATGCTTCGCGACAATACAATCAAAGCTCAAACCTGTATCAAACAAACAATAAGTTGAAGTCCCGTTCAATATCATAGTTCCTCGCGTAGAAGGCCTCTCACCCTCAGGTTGAGAATCACTGACATTACTACTCTGTTGCGAGGCTGTTTGAACAACCGATGCGATTAGGCCCGGTGTGTTTTCCCTGATTAGATATCCCTTGCGCAGGGGTTTTCCCTTTGTCGTATCCCTTTTAGTCTGGTTGCCATGGCCGACGCTGTGGCAGATCACGGGTGTCAGTGGGGTTTCAGGTTTTGTAGAATTTCGAATTTCCTTGAGGAGGGTCTCTTTAGTTTTGGTGGAAAAAATGAGTGGGAAGACTGTTCTAGATTATTTTTGCGAGAAGGCTCATCTGTAGGTTTGCGTTTTGGGCCTGGAAGCTCGGCTAGTGCATTTGTATAACGCTTAGACTTACTCAAGATGTCTTCCAGCTTTACAGCTTCCTGTTCAGCAAGAAATCTACGGGTTTCGTTTAACAAAGTGCTTTTGATCTGTTCCGTTAGAATAAGCTCTTCTAACCCTTCAAAAGTGCAAGGAAGCTCCGAAAGCTCCAAACACTTAGTCAAATATCCCTTCAGACGGGAAGAGAACTGGGCATACGTCTCTGTTCCCGTCTTTCATGCTGTTTCAGAAAAGTTGCAAAAATTTGCGAGCGTTCATTTCGAAGCGCTCAAGTAAAGCTTTCTTCAACATGTCGTTTTTACTTGTCTTGATTGCTGCTTCCCAGTTTCACATACGCATCATACGCACTGCTTTTTAAGGCATGGGAAAGCTTCAAACACCATCGCGAACTTTCCAAACCATACAGTGTTGCCATTCTCTCAAATTTGTCTAGATAAGAAGCAATTTTCTCATTAGGGCTTGGGAAGGATTCTAGGGCAAAAGACATAGCAGCTAATTGGGGAGACTGGCTACTGGTATGATCAGTTAAGAGTGACTGAGGTGACGAAGGCTCGCCGTTGCTGGAGCTAGACGCTGCACCACGACTTTGGACCTCTAAAGTCCTTAAGCGCCAATTCGTGCTGACGTCGTTGGTCATTCTTTCTTTCCTCATGTTGTCTATCTCTCTCTCTTTCCTCATGTTGTCTCTGTCTCTCCCGTTTTTCATGTCTCTGCGAGTTTCCATTTCCGCCTCAATTTTCTTACTTTCTAATTGCCGCTTTTCTCTCGCTTTCTCTATCTCCCTAGCTTCTTTTCTCCTCTCTCTAGCTTTTTTTCCTCTATCTAGCTTCTGGTTCATTTTCTGTCTTCTCCGCCTCATATCTGTCGAGTTCTTCGTTCACAAAAGCTAGCAACTCTTTACCTTGTAGTCCTATTTCCCTTGCTTCCTCTGTTAGCATTGCTCTAAGTTTTGCACGCTCAGCCATGGCAAATAACTGACTGCGACTTACCCGAGAAAGAAAGAAGAAAAGGATACACTGCTCCCTAACCAATTAAGACAATACAAAAAAACTTTCCTGTTTTTACTGTGTTTCCTCCTCCCTGTTACTCAGTTGTCTAAGCTGTTAACTGCAAACAGGCTCCTAACGCAGACGACTTAAACCACAAAAATGGTAGATCAGGCTGAAAACTGAAAATCCACTATTACTAGTGTGGAAATTTTTTTTTTTTTAAATTAAGGGAAAAAAAATTCCTTCTTTAATCCACCACACTCGTCCACACCTGAAGTCAGTTTGGAGTTAGGGAAGGCGATTAACTTGACGACTGCCCAATGCACTTCCTTTGCTATGCTCACACTCCACTGCTAAAAAAAATGTGTGATTGTTAAACAATCACGCGTACCAACGGTCTTTTTGTATAAAACAATTATATATCAAATCTCCAACAAAGATCACCATCAAAATCAAACTGTATATAAACTCTAAGATGCTGTGGAAAGAAAAATATTTCTAATTTGTGTGGTCAGAACCCAGTAAATAAGAACGTTGTCTTGGGGATACTTATTATTAATATTCCTTAACTCACAACACAAGACGCACAACACACTCTATCTAGAGTTAGACTAAGATACAATATCAGACGCTAGTCATTAATCTAGACTCAGACTTAGATCAAATCCTGGAGACGAGCACTCATTCTGTCGTACGGATAGGTTTGAGAGTTATTTATGGTCCCGCCTGAGTAGATTGGATGTTGATAAGTACGTGAGAAAAAGGTGTGAGAAATAGATTTTTTTCAGGCGATAGTTTAAGGAGAAGATATGTCTATGGAATGAGTGAATTTCTCTATTCCATCCTATCAATACGACAGGAAGCCGCGCTGGTGTAATGGTTACAACGTTGTACTGGCGACCAGGTTTTCAAGGTTCAAGCCCGGGCGTCGGCGCTTGAAGGAGTGTCAACGACCGGGATTTTGACTGAATAATCTGAACGGCTCCTGAGATAAACCCTCTGTGGATGGGAAGGAGCGAAGCTCCTGACCGGGTTGGAAGGAAAGTTCTCAGGTTCCCCAGCCTCGCAACGACATTTCATTGGGCCGAAGGGCTGAAAGTTCAAGTGCCGCTGGTTAAGGAAATAAAAAAAAATCTTTACGACAATAATTTAGTACAAGACCATCTTGCTCCTCCTTACATAGAAATATAAGTGTAACTACACACACAACCAGCTATGTGACAACAAGACACACAAACGTAAAAAAAACTACTGTAAATTGGGTATGGGTCTGACAAACACACAAAGTAAGTTTTCTTTGTTGTTTATTGTCATTTAACGTGACATCAAATATCTAAAGAAAGATCAAATAAAATCAGATTTACAGACATATGAAAATAAGAGAATAAATGTGCCCTCCCCATCTGGAGAAAAGAACCCAAAAAGTAAATAACACCAAAGGTCAAAGGTTAGCACTATGTTACAGAATAGACAGTAAGGTAAACAAAGTCCCTCCTAAGTGCTACTCAGTAAAGTAAACCGATTTAAGCAAAATAACCAGGTTGGTCCAAGTTACCGTAACAAGAAAAATATTCACTCTCTCTGTCATACGTGGCCACTCACTCACTCCTTACCTACTCTTGGTGATATTCCCTTGGATATACAATTATCCTGAATATATAAATATAAATATATATAAATATATATAAATATATATAAATATAAATATATATATATACATACACACATACACACACACACACACACATACACATACACACATACACACATACACATACACACATACACACATACACACACATACACACATACACACATACACACATACACACATACACACACACACATACACACACACACGCACGCACGCACGCACGCACACACACACACACATACACACATACACACATACATACATATATATATATACTGTCAGTGTTCACTGCTAAATTTGGCCCCAGTCCATCCTCTATAACAAATAAGATTTTATGAGGGGGACGCCAAATGTGGTGGTGTATTCCTGGATGAACAAATGTCACTTCGAATAGTTAGTGTAGAAACCGAGATCTTGTGTTCACAACAAACAGTGAAAAATACTTCCAGTATTTGGAAAACATCTGGTTGCTAAAAACTGTTAGTATTGATAAATGATGGTAAATCCTATCGGCTGGCTCTGTGGTGAGTGCCGATTTTGAAACAGCGTAACTTTCTGGATAAATCAGCTGATACGACTGTCAAAAGTCAGGTAGTGGTATTATGTATGCACAACCCTTGTGGGCTGATAAAATTGAAAAAAACATCTGGGTATTTGTAGGCCCAGTTAAATTTACTATTTAAAATGTTACTAGTCTCTTTGGCCAATCCTGTTCACAAATGAACTTGGGGAACGTAAGCCAAGAAGAAGACAACATTCACCAATCAGTAAATGAAGAAAAGGACCAAAATAAACCGCTGGTCGCCCTTGTGATCAGGTCTGCTTAGGAATAGAGAAACATTTATGGGAAAAATGCTACTATTATATCTCTACATATATGTACACAGACGGGGACAAGACGATGTCTTATCTACTCCGTCAGTCCTGATTAAATTTAAAAGGCACATGGTGTCTTTAGCCGATTCCTATCTGGTCAGCTTTCGCTAGCGCGGCGTCTCTAGGTCGGGTGAAGGTATACAACCCTTCCCGCCCCTTTGCGCGCGCGTTAATGATCAGCGTACAATGTCTATTATTATTTAATTATCCATACGGGCACTTAACAAATATCGCCTGTCGTTAATAGCTATTAGATTGTCGGCGTCTGTTTGTTTAGTCGTATGATATCAAATAATAGTCACTTATAATAAAATACACAAATGTAATAAACGTGAATTCTTTTCTGTCACTAATCAGTCACGCCTAGTGTATTCTCAATCAACTAAAACCATTTCTTATTATGTGAGAAAACGGTGATGGAAATTACATTATAACTGCACATCTGGTAAAAAAAATAGCTGCGCGTTATTTATTTCGCTAGTTTTAACGCTAGAAAATCACAGTGAATTTAAGATGATAAAATACATTACAGTAAATCACGTAAATGCTAATTTCTATTATCACAAATCAGAATGACAATCCCCACGAAATGCTATTAACACATCTTCCACAATGGTTCTAGAAACGTGTTTAGACTATCCAAAATTCTGAGCGACACTGATAGCGGGTTTAAGAAACCACAGTTTATATATATTATTGGCTCTCTGATCTATAGATGACGTTACTTTTCACACTATGGTGCATAGCAGAAAATCCTGAACAGAGTTCCCCAGATAAAAGGCTTTACGGTCGCTTTGTCTCAGCGTTGCTAATCGACACCAGAGACTTAAACCGTGTAACGGGTTCTCTGGAGATTTAGCCCGTTTCTGGAGATTAAAGAATTAACTTCTCCTTGAGTATACGAACATCAAAGGGTACTCCGGAAAATATTTCTGCTCGATCGTCTCACTTCAAAAAGGTCCGGTGTTATCCTACGTGCAGTCTGTCTGATATCCGATGATTGACAGATCAGCTCGCGTGAGAAACTCAGGTAAACAAACTAGGTTCGCTCCCTGTTATGACTGGGAGGTCGCGAAAGTTGGAAAATAACTTCGTTTGTAAACTTTGCGTTAGCTCGTGTTAACAGAAAAAGAGGCGTGGATTAAAAGGTGAGTCAGACAGGCAGAAAATTGCATGCTTTTGTTGGCAAATCAAAGAACGCTAACGAGGTCCGATAGACTGTCAGATACTGTAGGCTATATTTCCATTATACGTCACACGCATACTTTCCGTCAAGAGCAGCCGAGGGGTGGTCAGCTTGGCGCCGACCTTTTACGAGGTGACGTCTCAGCTTGTATATCTTGGGTTGTGTTAGTGTCATGGCATCATGAGTAGTAAATAAATATAAGACAAACATAAAGGTATGTTTTCAGGCACTAGTACGAAATAAAGAAGTAGAACACTAGATAACAGAAAAACAACAGACGTGAGTGGCTTACCCAGGACTCGTACCCAAGACCTTCCCGACAACCCTGCCTAGCTATCCTAGCTAATCACACTATCCTCCATCATGAGTAGTGGGGGTTGTGATGACTTTCTTTCATCCTGGTAGTTATCCTCTTTTTCCTTGTGGGGTGAGCAAGGCATAGTGGGCACTGTACCATCATCGGTGGGGAAGAATTATTTGCCCTTGTTGTCCTGATCGCTTGATGTTTACCCTGCTGCCTGGAGGTAGACAGTCTCAATACCATGTAGCACCACTTCAGAGGGGCTAACCGTTGTGCAGTCCCAGCCACGAGATGACCGCTGTTTTCTGTGCTAGTCCAAGTTGGAGGTCAGTCACATGCATAAGTATGGCTGTGCAAGGGCGCTATACATAGTTTAGCCAGTCGAGACTGTTACCGGGGGATGGCTTCCACTGTCTTATTGGCTTCTGGGAGCCATACATTGAGCTTGGAAGGTGGACCAGGGAGTTGCCACTGGTTCATTTCTCCAGTGCAACGGCTCTTGCCCAAAAGGGCTACCACCCTTGGCCGCCCCGATCCCCCTCTCTCTATAGCTTAAACTCTACTTGTGCTTATTTCATATATAAGCAGTGGTCATAGCAATTTAGGGATTGTGGCAGGTTGGCCACAGCTTACGTGATCGATAATGTACATTTCCTTGTCCTTGACATGATGATGATAGATACATGTGAATACATTCACTAATGAGCTACCTATAAACTGACGACTGACCCAAGGCGTGCAGCGGTTCTCAACCTTTTTTACACTATGTACACGGGGTTGAATGAAGAAGTAACAGCATACACTACTAGCAATGTTCTTTATTTCTGAAAATCTTGTGAAGACTTTCTCAAGGTAGAAGCATCATCAATCTTCTATTTGCATCTCTGGCAAGAGTAATCTTGTGCGAAGGTAGATACCTTTGTAGACCCACATTCGATACTCTAGATTTTGGCCATTGTTGGACCATCACTGCAGATCAAAGGAGAGGCAACCAGTGACAACATCATAAACATACTAAGTTACAAAGAAGAATACCCTCGCCTGCTTCTTCTCGTCCCTATTTCGAGTAGGTCTCTTTTTCTCTCTTAAGGAGTCAATTTCTGAATACTTTCTTGATAATATTCCGTAGGCCATAGACATCATACACGTATAATACTGTAGAGGTGGACAATTGGTTTATAACTTATAAGTTTCCAGAGTGATAATATGTCTAAACTCTGAAAGGCAATTTGTAGTCTAAAAGTGCAATGTAAAGTTATGAATAAAAGTGTAATTTTAGCACGTCCTGTTTATATGGTTGGTGTAAGCTACTTACTTTCATTCTAACAAAAACAAAGGTGGACCCAAATTGGAACAGAGAATAACTATCATACAATAAGAGGGTCGTGTAGAAATTTTTATTCAAATATACACGTACAAAAGAGTATGAAGCAGAATTTATTGTTTTCTGTCTCTCTATATACTTTATGCAGGCTGTTGTTCCTACAATATTTCTGATGTCTTCATTTATCAGTGTGTCTCCTGATAACATTAATTGCTTTTCTTAAGATATGATTGTCCTCTCGTGTGCTTTGGTCAAGGACAATGTTTGACACTTATAACAAAGAGCTTGTACATACTATTTATCAGCTGTGGTCTAGTTTCCATTCTGATACTGGCTTTCTGACGACTTGTTTCAATCTCTCTGTAAATCTTCCATGTTGTGTGAAAATGCTTCCTATGTGCTTGAACTCTGGAACCTATTCAAACATGATGTTGATGACATGTATGTTAAGTGGGCCTAGTGATTATCCGATCTTCATAGTTTCTGTCCATGATGTGTTGATCTTTATGCTGCAGCTTCCACAAGTTGAATTAAATGCTTTTGTATTATCATATTAGTATGTGAATAACGTAAAGATAATGAAATTTTCTTGCATGTTCATTCATTCATATGCTTTGACCAGCAGCGAAGATACATGGTAGAATCTGCGACTTATTAATTGTCCAAACTGGTCTGTGTTCACAAACTTTTAATGATTTAATGCTGAAGTAATATAGAAGTGAAGGAAACAATCACAGGAGAATTGAGTACCGTCATCAGGGCATGCAGCAGAAAGCACACAACTTAATTATTTCCCCGCCATATTTTAGCGGGTCACTTTCTCATTAAGAAAATGGCGTGTTATTTCCAAGTCACGACGTATAAAATTAGGTTACAAAAGGTAAACCAACTGTTCCATCACAGACAGAGCAGGAGGCGTAATTTTTTCCGATATTTACTGTTTAGTTTCACATACACAAAAAAGTTGCATGAATTGTGAATAATGTTCGCTGATACGGATAAGCGGCACGATATGGAACTTTGAACGTTACTTTTTAAAAAAAAATAATTTTGAACACAAAGGAAGGTTAAAATACACGATATAAGGATAAGAGTGAACACGCACCCGTTTCCTACTGCAATTCTGATGTTTTGTAGTTCCCTTCTGGAGAGTGTGAAAACCTGGATATTGTCGGCTATAGTCTGACGTTTTTGACTATATTTTCTTAGTTGATATATCATCATAAAGGTGCAGAACAGCGCCGAACACACTAACACAGTTCTAAATGGTAAACTTCCATAAATGAGATGCTCAATTAAAAATTGACTTGTACAATGCATTAATGTAAAGCTGTCATTGCAGGCTGTGACATATCGAATCACAAATGGAAAAACTGACAAACCATTGACAATGGATAAAGTCCACAATATAACGGAACAGTTAACAGACATTTTTATTGTCAGAAGATGTTTGGCTTTTAATGGAAACATGATCGCTATAAATTGTTCCACAGAATTTTTTAACGTAAACAAGCCAACGTTGTTATGAAAAACGATGATTAGTGGGTGTAGTATTGCAAATACAAACTCGTCATACTCCAGCTCTATTTCCGGCACTCTAAGTATTCCTTGAAAATGAGCACACATAGTGCATAGAGAATATAAAAGTTCGGAGATTGCCAGATTGAGCAGCGAAATGTTGTTGGTGCTGATCGTTTTCTCAGAGCTAAAGTAGAAGATACTGAAACAATTTGTTATTGCTCCAAAAAATCCAAATATTGGCATGAAAAAAAGTCCCAAGAAAAAATAGAATATGTCATCAAATTTCGTCACAGTTACAAATGTGGCATTGAGGACGTCTTCTGACACGAGACTTGTATTACCAATATCCATTCTGTCGAGAAAAAAGGACAAAGATTTTCTGAGTTATTCAATGAAAACAAAAATTTGACATCGCTCTAGCACATTTTGGGCGAGACCGGCACGAGTTTAAACGTGTGTATATATATATATATATATATATATATATATATATATATATATATATATATATATATATATATATATATATGTATATATACATATATATATATATATATATATATATATATATATATATATATATATATATATATATATATATATATATATATCATAAAAGTTAGTTGCTTATCCTTTACAGGACGTGGCAATCAACCCCAGCTTTTATTGGCTGTTTGTGATTTTTCTAGGCAATTTTTTCATTCAGTAGTTTGTCATTGCTTTCTGAACGGCGCTTATACCATTGTAAAAAATCCACACAAAGCGATCTGCTACCAAACCGCCTGCAGCAAGTTTCGAACATGGTATATCTGGATTATGAAACTGCGTTCATATCCATTAGGCCACAGACGCCGACAAATATATCATTGTGGTGAAATTACAGTGATGCAACGTAAAATTCCTCCAATTATAAAGATAACGGGTAAAATAACACGTAGGGATAAAAATTATACGTAAGATATGCCGTGGCTTCTTCACCTACGCCCGCGGTTCCTAGCGCCATTGAAACTAACTAGTTGGAACATGCAGACAAACGGCTTACCCTTTTAGACGGGAGGGAAACGGAGATAAAAGAAAAAAAAAATTTTTGACGGTCTGAACACGTGTTTGAATCTAAATGCTAAAAAAGACGCAATTTGTAGTTTCCAAAAAAAAAAAAAAAAATTACGCCACTAGTTGACACAATGTAAGGAATTGGTAGAAAAAAGACCTTAGCTCTTATTAGAAACAGTCGTATCTTGGACGTTTTTACGGTAGTTGGTTGTTTTGTTTGAATATAGCGGCAAACGCCGTGGACGAAGGTTCAAAAACAAATTTCAAAAACTAACCTTGAGAAAAGTAGGTTTTTCTTTAATAATAAAGTTATGAGAATAAAAACTAGCTAGTTTGATAGCCCATCTTGAGCAGAGAAATAATATACTTATAATTACACAGACGGACAGATAACACGGAAGATATTGACGAAAGACTATTGTTCAAATCAGACTAGCGAAAAGTTTTTTGTGCATATTTCACTAAAGTTACATTTTGGCGTCCTTGAGCCTAAGAATGCAAAAAACAAACTGCAGATGAACGAGGGGCAAAGTCGGAGGATAGTAGCTAAAAATAACTTAGTGGGGCAGGTTTGTGTAGTTTTTTCATGTAGTTAGTCCAAAAAAAAACAAGTGTATTTTTGGGAAAAACCAAGTTGAGACAGACGGACCGATAGAAAAATACTACATACTAGACTGAGATTTGACTGAAATGTGACTTTTAGTTTGAATATTTGAAAAACAAGTAGAGGGGGAGTCCGTTGATTGGACAGAAGATTTTATATTACTGAAGGACAGACGCTCGCTTGTGCCATTTTATAGAAGACTGTCCATTAACACAGTTCTTGACTGCTAGAGGTGATTTCCAGGAAATATTAAATAAAAATCAGTGGGACGCCCTAATCTAGCCAGCAGCTCAGCTGAGTTTTGCTAGTACTAAGTAACTGTGTTCTCAATTCTGAATTGTGGTAAGGAAAAAAGCATTTATCTTGTTTATTTTAATATTTTGAGTGATTGATACTGCCATATCATGAAAAATGATTACGACAAGTCAGTGCTTACTCTAGGTCCCCAGCCGCAGTCCAGGGCCTAGAGACAAACAAATAATATATGAAAACCTATCTAAGACTATGGAAGGCGGATCTATATTTGAGATCAGTGGGAACATATCACCCACCTTATTGAATGGAAGAGGAAACTATTGAACATATTTCGGATGCAATGCAGTCTTGGGAAACTGGTACTACGTGATAACAACTGGGTGAGATGTGCTAAGTTGGTCAGAGAGATCTGACCCAATCTGTGTACTGTTGTTTTGCTGCGTTGTGTGTAAGAGTGGTGCAGTGGATAGAGTGTTGACACATGGCACAAATTTTGGTTTCAGAGTTTCTGATCTGGCACTACGCTAGTGCCAGATGCTTTTGTAGAAGTACAAGAGCGGATGCCTGTGCAGCCCAACATTTTACTCCAGCTACTGAGAGGAGTGGGCCACAAGATTTCTGTACTGCATCGTCACAGGCCAGTTAAGTGCAAACCTGGCGTGCTGTAAATTCATCAACTGTGTCCACTATCAATAAAGAAATAAAACTTGTTATATAAACACTAATATCAGTCCAGATTTCCAGGACAATAAACTTTGTATACATCGATTGGGTATGATGACGCCACCCCAAATAAACATCCAGTGCTAGTTTTCCCAGGACATTGTAGATATTATTAATATTAACCCATGTAACAATATACTTATGTACAAAAATTTCATTTGATTATTATATCTATATATATATATATATATATATATATATATATATATATATATATATATATATATATATATATATATATATATATATATATATATATATATATATATATATATATATGCACATTTTATTGATAAATACATATTGTGTCATATGTCCTGACCAAAAGAAACAATTGGTTCAGGACTAATAAATTTAAAAAATTTTTCAAACTTAAATTCTAAAAACCAGTGTTAGTTCAGTTTATCATAGAGTTTATTATTATCATTATTTGACTTAGAATTTACATGTGTGTGTCTGTGTATTATATTACCTACACATCACAATTCAGTACCCTAGACTTTTAACGTAGCTAACATTCATATAGTAGAATAGGTCTGTTTGAGGTCGTAAGTGGTAGCAGAAAGGCCTTCTGTAATTCACATAAACTTTTATCTCAGGAGCCTTCACAGCTGACCTCATCCAGTACACTAGGTAACATAACAACCATACAATAACATCAAAAACCACTACAATCATAAGAAGGGTGAAATTAAATCTGTCAAGTTTTCCTTTGGAAAAACTGTAAACGTTGCTACAATCAATAATTATATTTATTTAAAAAAATGAAAAAGGAGGTGTTAGCATACTAAAGTGTGCCCAGGTCTACTTTAGAACGACATGGGAACTGAAGCCGCCACGACCATTGTATATGGACAACTTACGCCTCTCGTCATGGCACATAATATCTTCTTCTTCTTCCTCGTTCGTCCTGAAAAGGACGTTGGTTGCGTTGTGTCCGTTTACAGCGAAGCTGCGGTATTTGCGCCTTTCGGCCAACATATCCGACTTCAGCACCGCATTTTTTGGGACCGGGTTTGCCTTCCCTTTCGATCCCTACTCCTCAGCGAGACTGCAGTGATGCAGCTTGTTTCCAGGACCAGCACGTGGAGGTGGAGTAGGGTCTTGGTCAGCTCTGTTCGCTGACCCTGACGCAGGCAGTCAAGCTATGGGTCACTTACTGCATTTCTCTCTTTTGATGCAGCTTGGGTCCAGCACATAATATGATTCTTCTTATTCTTCGTTTTTTGCTTTCGAATAACCACATCTATTTCAACGGTAGACACACATGACAACATGGGTAAGCTGTAATACTTATTACTTTATTAGAAAGTAATGTTGTCATTACAAGTCGGTCCGGAAGCAATTATATCACAATGGGCCCACATAGAAATAATTCGGCCTTGTAGAGTTGTTTTTAACATGTGATCGTTCATTATTCTTAGTATCTCTCCCTTATTCACATTTAATATCCCCACGTATGGCTGTTCTCGACGCTAGTCTATCAGTTCACGTATTGATGCGTACATCTCCATGATCAGGACAGCAGATTCACACCAGTTCTTGAAGCTTTAAAGCCTACTATGTATGTTTTTCATTCATGTCGCACCCATTCATTTTGGACAATCCGAAGCACGGATAAAAGTCCGATACTATATCTATATATGTTAGTGAAGTTTCGGGCAAATACCCTAGGGTGGCAGCAGCTGCCTCCATCCCTATTTTCACGCTAAAAATTGTTGTCATGTGTCGTAACATGGTCTATTCCTCTCTCCACATTTGTCTCCCTTCCTTTCCCCTGTTCCTCTCTTCTTTATTCGTCAGTATTTTCCATGTTAAAATTTGGTGTTTTCGGCGCTTTTGCCAGCGTTTCTCTTTCTAAGACATCGTGGTGGCTAATAATGAGCGCTGAGTAAATATTACAAATACTTAAACCCCAGGTTGTAAAACATGGTCAAACGATACACTTCTGTTAAGAGTATCAAGTCTAGAAGCCTTATGACCGGATGACCTCCTCCTACTGACAGCTAATCTTTTGACCAATCAGCAGAACCTAAAGCCAGAGATCCCGTCATATCCTAAGCATAATGAAGCCTAGATCAATGTTCGCATGTGTAATGCCAAATCGCTGCTGGATAACACCGCAAAACAAATCTGCGCCAGAGCTGACAACACAGGATTACAGCTAAGTCAAAAAAAAAAAACGATTTTTTCCTCCGGATATTTCAGTGATCTTACTCAGAATTTCAAACAGAACTTTCTGTTGAATAATCACGGAACTCTAATTTAAAGTGCCTTCCAGATTATCACAAAGTGAACTATACAATCAATAACGTTAGGCAACTCTCATGATAGCCCCACCAGTGCTAATGATGATTAGTAGGACATACTAAGACTTGTAGTTATTCAGTGTTTAAGACGATATTATTTTCGCTTATATTTTCATTTTTACTTTGTGTCGTGTATGTGATGGAGGAATGAAATATCTGTACATAAGTTATACCCTTTACCAAGTGGTCGAGTGATTTTCTTACATGTACTGTCTCATCAATCCATATGTGTATCATTTCATCAATATGGATGGTGGCTTAATAATAATTATAATTCTCAATAATAATAATAGGGGGGATATTGGTCGCAAGGAAACAGAATCAATTCTCAAGTGTCCTTCTGAGATATTATCTCTTGATGAGAATTTTCGATTTCTTAATTCATCCCTCACTTGTTAGGAGTCTAAAATTTAACAAGCCACTTATGAGATCCGTTATATCTGTCTTATATTCTTTAATTTGCATCTATGGTATTTAACGATACAGTCCAGTTCGGGATAACGGTGTGACAAAATGTAAGCTCCGCTCTCATCAGCAGTGATCCAGCCTCTTGCTGAGAAGCCCCTCCTGATCTCTAACCAAAGAGTACAGGCTCATCAGTCATACAATGATATCATCATTTCCAGCATGATAATTTATCAGCTGATTAATTTCCAGCTATGCCTTCTCATCGCACCAATCTCGTCATCCCGTGTCAAAGGTAATGATAACTTGCTGATAGTTTGACCGGTTCAACATGATCTTGCTCCATACTTTGCCCTTGTGAATTTTTTCAACTGTGATCACCTGCCCAGTCGTTGCCCTGTCTGTGCCATCAGTGACATCCTTCTCTTTATTCTTGCTTACTTGTTGTCAGCTATGACTCATGCAGGTGGGTCTCTATATTCTGTAGCTACCCCCATATTGGCTTTTTGCCCGGGCCATTTCATTTCTGAATCTTATCAACATAGTCCTTGCATGTAGAGGGAGACCTTGGGATTTTTACATGGGTCGAGATCTATCCCTCCCCCCCACCCCGGGGGGGGGGGGAGTACTGTATGAACTACTATAACATGAGTCAATTTCGTGCTATTGAGTTGGTTCACTCTGTAAATTCTGCAAGCGGTGCTCACTGTAGCATTTTACAACAACGTAATTTACGAATATTTTTGTTAAATCATATTGCGGGACTTTTTTTTTCTTTATTCGTGCAGATTGGCGCTCAATGCGCTTTTTTCTCTGTTTTTCTTTCTTTTTTTTTTTCCTTTTAAAGAAAAGGAATCATTTAAGAAAGCGATCAGTTTTATGTAAGAAAATAATTTGTTACTTATAAATTTTCTGTTTAATTTTTCTTTTGTTTCTTTAGAATTGTATTATTTTTATTTTTTAATTCGGCACTTCCAACAAATCGGTATCCGGTTAACATGACACTACATGCAGTTGTTAAAATGTTGCGAGGGATCCACCTAAGTGATCAATACCAACAAGGTATGTGTGATGTAGTGCTCTTTGAACCACCCAATAGTGAATTCAGATCTCCTTCACATTTTTATCAACGGGCAGATAATGAAAATTCAAATTTAATATCGAACATTATCACATGCGTGATGAAACCATACATCTTTCAATAGAAATGCAGATAAATATGCACAGTTAAAGCTAATAGTAAACAGGCACTCGTTTCCTACAACAATTTTCGCGTTGCGAATTTTTTTTATAGAGTTCCTGGTCTGTCTGTTGTCGGTCACAGCCTGAAGTTTGTGACTACACTTACTCAAATGATGCATTCTCATAAAGGTGTAGAACAACACCACATACATTAAGATGTTCTAATTCAAATGCATGAATATGTGAGAAACACAGTCATAACGGCAGTTACACACTTTTCATTTATTTTCCTGATGGGCTGTACTGATACATAAATACGCGACGAGTACACACGATTTTTGGCCAGCATCTAGTAAATGCTTTCATAATGACTATAGCTTGAATTAAGAAAACATAAAGATTGATAAACAAACATTGGACTTTGTTAATGTCTCGTAACGATCCAGATTTTGCCCATGATGTGGCTCATATGTCTCATACTATTAAGAAATGGAAATGAAATATTGATGAGAGATTACACCAAGTTGATTCTTAATTGCACAGAGAAACAACAAAGATTTTCATTATACTAATGATCATTCTACACAGAGAGACATTCCTTCGATACGTGGATCGTACAGATATGTTGGCAGCAACATAAATATAGTTGGAATAAACAGAGTTATTCCCAAATAAGAATGCGCAAGGCCAGGGAAGTTTTCTTTGAACTGGAAAATTTATGGAAATAGAAAGATATTAGATCCAGCATAAAACAATAAGAATCTTAAACTCAAATGTTAAAGCTTGTCGTAGATTTTTGACAGGGGAATTAAGACTTGGATTGGTCCCTTCTGAATAGATTAGAATAAGTGATAGTCACAGTGAGAAGTAGTAATAGCAATAGATTTTCCACGAGTGAGATGGTAGAAATGTGATAGAGCCTGTCTCTGAAATAAGAAAATCTTCTCTCTTTCACCTATCTTCTACGACAGATTTAGATTGAGTCAGACAGTCTACACACATATATATGAAATATATATACATCCACTCACATACATACACACATAAGACGACAGTTAGACGTACAGACGTGGGAAAAACTATGACAATGATTATATGAATAGTTTGGGAAAACGAACTGACCGACACGCTGGAATAAATTTTATGAGTAGTTTATTTATCAAGACTAAACTTCTCTCACAACATATCAAATCACATCAAGCATATACAAAAAAAAAAAAAAAATCATAAACAAAAAATCAGAAATGCTACCAGAATGATAGACCCGTTGGTATGATCCTTCCCTCGATGGATAGCCCACAGTCCCGTTAGAAGTAAGTGATAGCCCAAAGAGTCACAGATACATATGATTTAGTCTAGAATTCTTCCCCTTTAAGGTATGAACAGACTGGATACTCTGATCTAGTACGGTATAAGGGAATATATATATATATAGTTAGCAATACCTTGCATAAAGAAATGTTATGACAGCAAAAAATGAATGGGTGTCAAAATACCACCATAAAGAGATCGCTCAGTCCTGCATTCACTCTATTCATTCAACTGTGCTCACGTGCATTTTTCCATACTCACAGCTTTGGTAGCCACTTCGGGAACAAAAAAACCAATATTTTTAGGACTTGCCCATACAGAATCTTCAATGGTAATTGATAATACTCTCTTTAATGTTTAATGGCTGGGAACTGTTGATAATACTACGGTTGTGTGTTGGTGTCATAAGTGAGGTGTGTATAGGTACATTCACACACTACAGGTACACACATCACAGGCATGGAATGGTGTAACGGCAGGTGAAAGTTAATGACGGTTTATTACACCACAACACGTTACGTTAATATAGAATACACAGTCATAGTCAAATTACAGTTTACAGCAATACAATAATAAAGTACTCCTCACATCTCAGAATCATGCAGATACTACAATATCCATGGCCTCCTTAAAGATACTCCTCAACTCAGCGCTATCCACCTGTCCTCACATTAGCGCTATAATATACTAATAATGGATTGTAGCGTAGCAAATGTTGCGTAAGTATTATATGTGTTGATAAATGTTCTGTGGAGGATGTCGCATTTGCCACACAACGTTGAGGGTGTTGTAATTCATCTGCTCCTCTCAAGGTATGATAATCCTGGCCTTTGCGGAGTAGTGTGCCACCCTCAGACACCAGGGATGATGAGGCGTAGTAACTTGGTGTCTGTAGTCTGGTTTAAGTGTGATGTAGATGTGTATACAGACAGTGAGCATTACGAACCAGGCAATCCACACAATGACGTCACGTTAACTCACGATGTGAAAAGTCAATGATGCTTGCAACAGCTAGTGACGGTTTTGTATAATTTATTATAAACGCCACAATGACGAAGTGTGTAGACATAAACAAGCAGGTACATCATAGGTACGATCAAACAGTCATTATTACATATGTAGACAATTCAACTGGCACAGCAGACAGCATCAAAATAATGTGCATCATCTGCCTTTTAGGATATCGTAAACCCGCTGTACATGTAGTCAGGTAGTAAACTTCCCCCTTTCCATAAGAGCTAGAAGATATCAACTAGGAGATTAAAGATGGTCTCCTCGATTTGACCTCAACAAGACAGGCATGTCTTTTGAGCGCCACATTATCGTTCTCTATTGTCCAGCAAACAGCAAAGGTATCAAACCTAGATCCATCAACAAAGTTCAGGAAGCAAATAGTCCGTAGGACAGGCATCAATCGATGCGTGACAATCTAAATGGATCGTGAGCTGAGCAAACTAGTCATATCGTAGACTTTAGAATAAGGCAGGCTAAGCAAAAGTCAACATCACAAGATGGCGATAAAGTTACTCAGCCAAAAAAGGGATTTAATTACCTGTTCATAAGGAATTAAATGAATAATCACATATGCCTCCAGGCATTAGGAATAACACAGAGATATATCATCTCAAGATAGGAACAACAATCATGAGGACTCCTTCCTGAATAAACTAAGCGAAGACTAGCACATAGCTACGTCTCGCCTTCACAGCTTCTCAGCACAGACTGACCTGGGCGGAAATCGTTTTACCAACGCCACAAAAAGGGACATGCGCAGAACACGCGAATCGAATACAACTCAGGCCAATTTACGAAACGAAGAATGTTCTACAATGTTCGACTTAAGACCTATTACCTTAAAAGGAAATGAATCTTGAAACATTGCGATTGCCAACTGTTTTCAAAGAACTGACGATCTGAGCGCTCCATATATGGTCGTGACTCAAAATCGTTCACACAGCTATCGGCAACCCTAGCTATCAAGATATAAGACAACTTCTTAACGATAGCTATCAAGATTAGACGACTGTAGAAATAAAAGTGACTACAATTTCATGAGTTCCTTCCCATGCATTAAAAAATGAATCTAGTCAGAATGCATGGTCAGAATAAGTTGCTACAAGTTTTTAGCAGCAACATTACCGCCACCTCCCGATAAAAAAAAATGTGCAACATTTTTTTTTTTTTTTAAATATCCAAGAGTAAAACCAAAAAAAAACGGTTTAACAACGCACGAATTATGCGGGGATAAGTAATTGCACTGCCTAATATGAGGCTAAATTGACACATAAAGTGTCTGGTGAGAATATTTCTCAACAGATAAAAAATCTGATTTAAAAAATATATCGGGGAGGTGCCACCAACACACACTACGCTTTCATGAAAATACAATATAAATATGCAAGTTCATATCATTATAATCAAATAGCAGTGTCATAATCTAATACCGCTTAGAATGGATGTACACATCTGATATTGAATGTTAAATATTACATTATCTAAATGTTTAATATTACCATTACACAATGAAATTAAATATAAATGAAGATCGAGGACACATCTCCTGTCGTTCCAAAGAAACTGTACAATGTGGAACTCTCCATGTTTGACAATAGAAAGGTAGCTTCTCAGATCAACAATAACGTGCTGAGAAAAAAAAACAAACAATATAATTCTATTTAATAGCCATTAAGTTTCATACTATACAATACATTATTATTAATAATTGTGGCCTTTGGAACTTTCGGCCCTTATATTAACTACTCAGTCTTCTTCTTATATTAAAGATGGGAACAGAAGAAGATGATAACAAAGCACAATAGTATGTGTTCACCTAAAGTGAGGACAGATGTGCTAATGTATTGTAGTAATATAGGTGTGTTATGGCTCTGTCGTATATCTAGAAATAGAACAGAAGTATTAGTTGGAATCATGTGGGCATCTAGACAGAATGTCAGCCATCACATTATCCGACCCACGGATAGCTCGTACCGTGAAGTGAAAAGGTTGAAGAGCAATAGCATATCGAGTGGATCTCGAACTCTTCAAGTTCTTAGTCTGAATAGCTGTAAGAGCTTTCTGATCAGTTTCTAGAATGAAATGTGCGCCCAGGAGGAATCTTTGTAGTTTGAGAATAGACCAAACCATAGCTAACAATTCACGGTCTAAAACCGAGTAGTTCCTCTCTGCCGCATTTAGTTTTCTAGAAATGTACATGACAGGATGCAGAGTTTCAGCATATTCCTGCATAAGTGCTGCTCCGATCCCAGTGGATGAAGCATCACTTCGAAGAACAAAAGTTCTATCAAGAGTAGGTAATCTTAGGATGGGAGGAGAAGAAAATATACTTTTAATCTGGTCTAAGGAAGATTGACATTCCTGAGACCAACGAATCAGATTAGGTGACCCTTTCTTCAACAACGTTGACAGAGGTGCCATTATCGAAGATAGATTCGGAATAAATCTCCCATAGAATTGGATTAACCCCAAGAGACTCCGGACTTGTTTCTTCGTTTTAGGTACAGAGATGTTCAATATTTTCGAAGTATTGTGGTCTTCTGTCTTCAAGAGACCATGACCAACACGATGACCCAAGAAAGAAATTTCACCAAAACCAATATAAGCTTTAGAAGGTTTTGCTGTCAGATTATACTCACGTAGAGTAGACAGTAGGTCATATAAACCCAGATAGTGATCTTCCCAAGAATCACTGAAGAGACAGATATCATCTAAGTAAGCGATGACATCCGAACGATGAGAAAGTATTCGACGCATCATGCGAACGAAAGTAGCAGGGGCGTTCATAAGACCGAAAGGCATTACATTCCATTGAAATAAACCCCTAGGTGTAGAGAAAGCAGTCAGAGGTTTGGCATGATCTGCTAAAGGCACTTGCCAATAACCTTTTGACAAGTCAAGTTTAGTGAAGAATCTAGAATTAGAAAGTCTACTAAGTAGATCCTCTAGTAAAGGCATAGGTTCAGCATCGAACTTTGTGACTTGATTTAATTTGCGATAATCAACGCAAATTCGTATGTTCTTATCTTTCTTCCGAACAATAACCATGGAAGAAGAATATGGAGAAGTCGATGGTTCAATTATGTTTAATTGGATCATTTCATCCAATTCCTTTTCCACTTGTGACTGAAAGTGTATAGGGATAGGATACGGCCTAACCCTAATAGGATTACTGTCGGTAAGAATTATGTCATGTTCTATGACATTCGTGTGACCAGGGATGTCGGTTAGAACATCCTTAAATGTCTGTAACATCGACGAGACTTGACGATGTTCATCAACAGAAAGATTAGGAGAAATGGACACATCTTTCCAAGATTCCATAGAATGTAGTGGAACCACTGGAAGAGGGAGATCGACATCAGAAAAAAAACAGATTCCTCATCCTGTATGACAGACAGGGATGAGTAATGACCATGAGGTACCGAAGATTCGTCCGTTGCCTGAAAAATAGGCAGCAAATAGTCTGGACGCTCATGAATTCCGTCAGCATGTTGATATGGAAAGTCTTATGCTTTCCATCTATATCGACCACATAGTCAACATCGGAAATTCGTGAGACTATTGCATATGGACCTTTCCATGCAATCAGAAGTCTATTTTCCCTACTGGGGAGTAGGACGAATGCTTTGTCACCTGGACAAAGTTGTCGTAGACATCTGTTCTTGTTAGCAAACTGCCTTGCTTTTTCTTTAGCAATTTCTGACGAAGCAGTCGCTAGTTTGCATGCCTCAATGATCTTTTGCCTCAGAGCAATGACATACTCATATGAAGATTGAGTGTCATCACTAATATCATCGGCAGTGATGAGATCGTGTAATAAAGACATAGGGCCGCGCGAACGCGCGCCAAAGACAAGTTCAAAGGGAGAAAATCCTGTGTGCTCATTTGGGACCTCTCTATAGGCAAAGAGAGCCGCAGGTAAAACCCTGTCCCAATCTTGAGGATGGTCTTCAGTTATCTTACCAAGTAAAGTCTTGAGCGTTCTATTCAGACGCTCAACTAACCCATTAGACATAGGATGATAGATGCTACTGAGAGATCTTTTAATGTGTAAGGTAGACATTACTTGAGACATAGTATCAGATATGAGTTGAGTGCCATGGTCTGACAGTATTTCTCTGGGGAACCCCAAGCGAGAAAATATCAGCCAAAGAGCATCTGCGATATCTGTAGTAGATATGCTCTTTAGAGGGATAGCCTCTGGCCAACGTGTGCACATATCGACACATGTAAGAATAAACTGATGTCCTCTGGCCGACTTTATCTTAAAAGGGCCAATAATATCTATGGCCATTTTCTGGAATGGCCGAATAGGGATGTCAGCAGCCTGGATAGGCGCAGCATGTCGTGGTCCTCTAGATTTGACCTCCTGACATACCTGACATGATCGGCAGTATATACGGATGTCCTTGTTAACAAAGGGCCAAAAGAAAGCCGCAAGGACTCTCGACTTTGTACGGGAAAATCCCATGTGTCCAGCACATTGCGAGTCATGAGCATGCTGCAATATTTGCACTCTCATACTCTTGGGAACAAGAATTTGCGAATGTGCTGACGTAGCCGAGTCTTGTACCATACGTACAAGTACGCCGTTTTTCATTTCTATCCAAGATTTTCTTTGTGTATCCTTATTTGGATCACCTTTCTTCGCAAGAATGAAGAATTTCTTTAGCGTAGGATCTTCTTCTTGTAATTTTATGAACGAGTCACGAGAAATAACCAAGGTACTATCTTGGCTATGAACTTCATTATCATTATTCAACGAAGTTTGCGGTGTTTGTAGAGCTTGTGCTCTTGTAACCACTGCATTGGTAGCTTGCATATTATCATCTTCCCAAGCAGCAATCTGCTGTGGGGTACATTCCCTAACTCCGTGGATACGACCAATAATAAGGTCCGCAATAGGATTAGGTAAGAGACAGGCATGCACATCTCCCGTAAAGAAAGGAGTGGCAATGTGAATTATAGCAGTAGGATATTTCTCTAGAGTGCCGCCAAATGTGACACATTTGATAACCCTTCCTGTTGCACAGGATGGATCTACAAGCGATTGTCTAACACCAATAGTGGTGCATCCGGAATCGAAAAGTAGTGAGACCGGAGTATTATTAACAAGACCCTTATGTAGGATTAGAGAACCTCTCCCGTCATGTGCAACCGAAGCAGGAAGAGCGGGGAGAGGGTGACCACAACTCAAAGTCGATATTGTAGTCGGTTCGAACAAAGTACTGCATTGGGGGCACTTGTTTGCTCTCCCAAAGTCAAATGAAGAACAAGTGACAGCGTCAGAGTTTTTATTATCAGAAACCTGATTACAGGCTCCCTGAGATTCTTGTTGAACCGAGTTAGCCTGCTGATATCTCTTTTTTTTTTTTGTATTGAGATATACCGCGACTACTATTACCTCTGAAGTTATCACTGTTGTTATTGTCTCTGTAGTTATTATTGTCTCTATTATAACTATTATTATCATGTCCACATTGATGTGAACATCTAGTTGTTTGGTTTTGAGGTCTACGCGAGGAAAAGCCTCTATTACCATATCCTCTTCTGAAATGCCTAAAATTATTAGGTTGGAAGTAACGAGGACTGTCAGCTCGTCTCCAATTCTTCGACGAAGAATCACCCTGAAATTGATTTCCATAATTTTGACCGTAACTACGGTTACTTTTCTTATCAAAATTTTGTTGGAATCTATTACTAGAGTTTTGACCATAAGGTGCTGCCGAAGCAACTGGCAGACCTTCTTTTACTTTAGAGTTACCAATGGTTACGTGGGGATGCGCAGTTATATATTGGCTACAGAAATCTTCCATTTCTTTTATTGTTTTAGGTTTACGTTCATGAAGGAAAGCAAGGAACGACTCGTTGACAGAAGACATGACTTTGTCTCTAAGTATTAAGTCCATAAGTCCTTCATAAGTTTTTTCTGTCTTAGACAGCTCCACCCAACGTAAAAAAGTAAGACGTGTCTTTGATATGAATTCAGAGAATTGCACACCAGTTTCTGGTAACATATTTTTAAATTGAAGACGATAGCCGTCTTCGTCAAGTTGGTATTTTTTTTAACAACATAGCCCTGACAACCTCATAGTTGTTCTTGTCAGGCTCATCTACCATACTTAACATACTTAAAGCATCACCTCTAAGTATTTTGGACAAATGATAAACCTGCAATGATTTATCTATGTTATGTACTTTACATGAAGTTTCAAATCTGTCCAAATAGAATGTTATATCGTCGATGGGAGCATTGAATGGTGGTAGGTTAAGTTTGAAAGTGCTTGCATTAGTCTTATCTGAGACCTTATTTGCATCATTAGCATTACCCATGTTCATCACCTTTAATTTCTCAATTTCCAAAGCTAAGATTTTTTCTTCATGCTCCATTTTTGCTTTTCTCTCTTCAGACTCTCTTTCAAGTTTTTTATTTTCAGCCTCAAGTCTTTTCTCTTCAGCTTTTGTTTCTGCTTCTCTTTGTAACTTTTTTTCTTCAGCCTCTTTTTCAAGTCTTTTATTTTCAGCCTCTTTTTCAAGTCTTTTATTTTCAGCCTCTATTTCAAATCTTTTATTTTCAGACTCAGTTTGTAGTCTCTTCTCTTCAGCTTTTGCTTCTGCTTCTCTTTTTTGTTTTTCCATTTCCATTTGGAATCTTTTTTCATCCACCTGCATCTGCAGTTTCTTTTGTTCAGCTTCCATTGCTTTATCATATTGAGCAGTTGCAAATTCTTCTAACTTATCACCAGTCTTCCCAAGCAATTTACCCTGCTCAATAAAGTGCTCAAATGTAGCCATGATGAGTAATAATATGAGTCCACAACCTGAAATAATTAATTATCTTATTTCAAATTTAATTATAACAAGTCTTAAATGAAGCACTTGTTTACTCACAACACTATATTATTATCCCAATCTCTGTGGGAAACAAGTCTTATATCAAAGAACTTGTGTATATACCTTTTTGAAATATCATCAATCAACTCTTGATCATAGGTGCACTTCCCATTCAATAGTGCACAATACTATTCATCATTTATTAATCATCAGTGTAGTAGTAATGCATAAGCATAACCCACTATTAAATGTGAATTAACTACTATAAGTGTAACTAATGACTATGTAAACACAATCACAATGTAAACAATAACAATGTAAACATTACACTGTAAACAATACAATGTAAACAATACAATGTAAACAATAACAAAGATTTAGCAACAATACGAAAACATTCGTAGAAATCAACAAAAAATAAAGCGAAAATTAAAGAAATATCACAAAAAATGTGATGATATCTACGAGAAGGTAACACAAATACAAGACACCACAGTGTATAAACAAAAATGTTGTATGAAACTAAACTATAGTAAAGAGGAGGCTAGCAAGTACAAACAAATCAAAACAGAACTAAAGAATGCAGAAAAATAACGAAAACAATACTAACACATGGCATCACAACTAACAAAAAATTAGCAACAGAAGTCGCTTTGCAAATTCCAGTATCGGAAATTGCACACCCTACAGAAAACGCTCACAATAGATGACCTCTATGACGTGGTATAATCTAAGGGAGACTCCGCCCAACCGAAAACCCGCAGAAACATAAACATATAAATATAAATATACAAATAACACATAAACATATAACATGTAAACAAAAGAATGAGATGAAACACAGAAGACTCAGTAGAAGTATAAGGGCACAGTTCACAAACAAACAGGCCACTTAACTTATTGGTATCCAAACGTCAGCCACAGCAGAAAAAACAGATGACAATCAGCGTCCTAAGGAATGAAGATCCAACGATGATGGTACATCTGGACTGTTTCAACTGCCATGACGATGGTACTTGAGCTTCTAAACAGTACAGGTAGTGTAACTAACGGCACTTGACCTTCTTATTCAATCGTTAATTGCTTGAATCGGTACTTGGCCTTCTTATTCAACCGTAAATTGCTTGAATCGGTACTTTGCCTTCTTATTCAGTCGGCACTTGACCTTCACAAACGACAGCAACACGTTTCAACTGGCAATGTATGACTCAACGCCGGGTACTGCCATAACTCTGTATGTAGATGTCTTGAAAAAATCGCTGTATGTTGATTTCTGGAACAATGCAGTTTGTTGAATTCTTGTTGAATGAAGTGGGTAAGGGACCCCGAGTATGCTGGTACCAGAACAAACCAGCTTATGGCCACCAAATGTAGCGTAGCAAATGTTGCGTAAGTATTATATGTGTTGATAAATGTTCTGTGGAGGATGTCGCATTTGCCACACAACGTTGAGGGTGTTGTAATTCATCTGCTCCTCTCAAGGTATGATAATCCTGGCCTTTGCGGAGTAGTGTGCCACCCTCAGACACCAGGGATGATGAGGCGTAGTAACTTGGTGTCTGTAGTCTGGTTTAAGTGTGATGTAGATGTGTATACAGACAGTGAGCATTACGAACCAGGCAATCCACACAATGACGTCACGTTAACTCACGATGTGAAAAGTCAATGATGCTTGCAACAGCTAGTGACGGTTTTGTATAATTTATTATAAACGCCACAATGACGAAGTGTGTAGACATAAACAAGCAGGTACATCATAGGTACGATCAAACAGTCATTATTACATATGTAGACAATTCAACTGGCACAGCAGACAGCATCAAAATAATGTGCATCATCTGCCTTTTAGGATATCGTAAACCCGCTGTACATGTAGTCAGGTAGTAAACTTCCCCCTTTCCATAAGAGCTAGAAGATATCAACTAGGAGATTAAAGATGGTCTCCTCGATTTGACCTCAACAAGACAGGCATGTCTTTTGAGCGCCACATTATCGTCCTCTATTGTCCAGCAAACAGCAAAGGTATCAAACCTAGATCCATCAACAAAGTTCAGGAAGCAAATAGTCCGTAGGACAGGCATCAATCGATGCGTGACAATCTAAATGGATCGTGAGCTGAGCAAACTAGTCATATCGTAGACTTTAGAATAAGGCAGGCTAAGCAAAAGTCAACATCACAAGATGGCGATAAAGTTACTCAGCCAAAAAAGGGATTTAATTACCTGTTCATAAGGAATTAAATGAATAATCACATATGCCTCCAGGCATTAGGAATAACACAGAGATATATCATCTCAAGATAGGAACAACAATCATGAGGACTCCTTCCTGAATAAACTAAGCGAAGACTAGCACATAGCTACGTCTCGCCTTCACAGCTTCTCAGCACAGACTGACCTGGGCGGAAATCGTTTTACCAACGCCACAAAAAGGGACATGCGCAGAACACGCGAATCGAATACAACTCAGGCCAATTTACGAAACGAAGAATGTTCTACGATGTTCGACTTAAGACCTATTACCTTAAAAGGAAATGAATCTTGAAACATTGCGATTGCCAACTGTTTTCAAAGAACTGACGATCTGAGCGCTCCATATATGGTCGTGACTCAAAATCGTTCACACAGCTATCGGCAACCCTAGCTATCAAGATAAGACAACTTCTTAACGATAGCTATCAAGATTAGACGACTGTAGAAATAAAAGTGACTACAATTTCATGAGTTCCTTCCCATGCATTAAAAAATGAATCTAGTCAGAATGCATGGTCAGAATAAGTTGCTACAAGTTTTTAGCAGCAACATGGATCCTCTAGCAAACGGGCATCATCGCCGTGCTAACATAAATATGGCCTCCTCACAGATAGCAAACGGACATCATCGCCGTGCTACTGCATAAATAGCATCCTCAAGATACTCCTCACATAAGCGCTATCATAATAATAATGGATCCTTTGGCCTCCTCACAGATAGCAAGCGGACATCATCACCGTGCTACTGCATAAATAGCATTCTCAAGATACTCCTAAAATTAGCGCTGTATTAATATGATGATGAATCCCACTGGCAATTTCTCACAAGACTGCCCACCTGGCAGTTTGCAATATTCTCGCCTTCACTCATCGCAGCGCGATTATATAATAACATAAGTTAATGGATCCTTCTCCTAGCAAACGGTTGTCCTCACCGTGCTATTAATAATAAATGGCCTCATTAACGATGCTTCCAACATCAGCGCTTTATTAAATAGACAATGTAAGTAAATGGATCCTACATCTTCAAATACTCACAATACTAAATTATTCTCCTAGGAAATAATGGCCTACACAAATCACGGCCCCTCATCTTCAGCACTGTACAGGCATTCTCTAAACACACACACACAGGGGCCGACTGCTCCAGTCGATGCCCGCAAACTCACTGCCCACGGGAATACACATCTGCCGCCTAAAACAGATACGAGACCCGGCTGTTCAAAAAACACCGCTCAGTCTCACTACTTGCACGGGCTAGCCACAAATAGCTAAAACACCCGTAGCTCAAAACAATTCGGAGTGAATAAATCTCCACAATTGAAATGACTAGCGTTCACACGCTTTCTAACTTTACTTCTCGAACATACGAGAGAATTCTCCTATTACAATTTAACCTAACATTAAAGACAATCACGTCTTCAAGCAACGACAACCCATAATCTAATCTGCTCACCTAACATTTTCCAGATCACCTCCCTTCCATTAAAATTACTGGCAACAGTAATCTTGGCCAAGAAAACCCCAGGTCCAAAAAGACGGGTTGAATTCACTACTTTCGGGACCGTTCTCTTGGGAATACTATTGTTTTGGATGTCTGTTTAAGTCACTTAAAATTGTCCAAGCACGAGCGTTTATAGCGAGCACAGTGTCAACATCTTAGATTTCAAACAAATGAGGAATGTCAGGTCGGCACCTTCTCTCAATATAGGAATTTAGTTGGCCACACCACCACTTGTCAACAGTGTCGGGACCGTTACTGATTGTAATATGTTAATTGCCACAAAGGCTGAAAAATGACTAGAGTTTTTCTCAGGAAGAATCAAATCAGGCTCGATGACCCGTTACTTCTTTATAATCTTAAAGTTCTTGTAAAAAGTTATACATCAAATCTTTAAGGTAAGAATGTTTGTTTTTTCTTCACAGATTTATCTCTTTACTCAAACGCTGGCAAAGTTTGGGTACCACAGTTTCACTATATATAAATGGAAAGAACACATATCAAATAATTATACATACTATAACTGATAATTTAAACTGCAAGCGTAGCTTGTCTTATAGTTTAACACTTCCCGTGGAATAAGTTATATTTAAAAAGCAAACATCCTGAATTAGGAATACCTACGCATTCCGTCAATACTCAAGATGTAGCAGTCATTTAATAAGTTAGTTTTAAAATATTCTCGACTGCGTATTAGCAGTTAAATTAAATCCATTATGGCTACATGATTTTAAGCTAGAAATTATAATTTATTCCGCTCTCCACTGTAACTTGTCGACTAGAGAATATAATAGACTTAGGAATTTAACTCTCTGCACAATCTAACTAGCAGAATGAAATAAGCGATTTAACACTTTAACACTCACAAAATTCTAGATAAATAATATAAGATTTACCTCAACACAGAACTACTAAGAACTTAAACCACTACGATGATACTAAATGACATCTCTATTAACAGAGATTCATGGGAATCGAACGAAGGCTTGTTCTAGTCTAGACTGCGAAGTTACTGAGTGAAAATGAAATCTAACTCCCTCCAGTATATATGAAACACCAGACAAAGAGGTACGCTATTTCCATAAACTACGCAATAGCCTCCCCTTTCCGTCTTAACACTTACGGTAACTCCAAGAGGCTGTCGTAAATTGCCACTTTGCGTCTTTGACACCTCCGTCTAAGAAACGGCCGTAGCGCTACGTGTCAGATGCAAATGTAGACAACTTGTCTGCACTGCAGGGGCAGTTATCGCACCTACGCCGAGAAATGACCATTCTGAGAGAATGCGTGATGTCGCCTTCTCCACCCTGACACTGAGAATCTACCGAGAAAACTACGTGTCAGATATGTCGGGATTCACGCCTCACCTCAGCGCTCACCGAGAAACTACGTTTTGACAGGTGAGAAAGCAGACGATATGTCGGCCCTATGTCTTGAGATAGCCAAATATTCACAGTTATTTCGTCAATCTGCAGCGATTGACCGAATGCATTCTCACGCCAAATCGTCTGGTCCAAGGGACTACACGTTACGTAAAAAGTTACTCGTTTAATCAGCCATGAAATGCGTTTCTAAATGAGAAACGAAACTGGCGAAAGTGAGAATTGGAAAAAATTATTTTTCGCAAACGAATGGATGCGAAAAATACAGGAAAAATGTAAAGAGTGATAATAAAAATAGAGGATACGGGTGAAAAAAAAGAAGAGGATATAGGCAATTTAATGATCATAAAACCTATGTGACAAAGCTGTCCTATTGTGTGAATAATTTTAAGAAATATGGAGGACAAACAATACGAGACTAACTAATTTACACACTTGCATACATTAGTGCTTTTGTAGAATAGAAGGATTAAAATGATATGAAGACATCACTGTAGCGTAACTGATGAAAGAACAAGACAATCGTAAGTAGGACAGAAGGTAATAAAAAGTCCCTTGTGTTAAATAGGACATACAGAAAATAGTTGATATCATTAAGGGGCAGTAATTGTTCTAGAATCTCCATGGTAATAGAAACAGAAAGAGATTAAAACACGCAGAGAAAGGGCTGGAGAAAGATAGGAACGGAATAAAGTATGCATACAAAGTAACTGAACTGAATACATAGATTAAAAAAGCTCTTTGTGCAATTCTGGAAATTCCATGCTCCAAACGGAGCTGGAGAATAATGACTGAATACATTAAAATTAAATTAAATTAAAACTAAATGTTTTTACAGAGAAGCCTGTAGCACTCTTAATGTCTTTGTTAGTTAAACAGAAAACTAAATGTTTTACATAAAAGCTTGTCTCGGTGATGCTGCCTTTATTAGCAACAAAAAATAAATAAATAAATATAATTGGCAATAACCTTTGGACCAAATTTCTGTTCACGCATACGTTTAAAAGCGCCTCAAATGATGACTGACGTATTTAATTGTTTTTGAAAACAACAAACACTTGCTGACTAAATTATGAAAAATATTGAACTTTTCAGGGAATCTATTATTCAAAACATTAGAAAATTAGTGCTGAATATTATCAAAGTAAGTTGTCATTAAAGATCGAACAGTGACGGAGATTATGTTACACGAAGTAAAAAGATACACACAGCTTAAGAGCATCTTATCTTTAGAGATTCATACTTCACGATTTAGCACTACCTTACGAATACAAGCGATGGAGATAATAAGACATTATTACACGAAACACATAGAAGCAAACAAACTTAAGAGCGTCTTACTCTTGTATATCCGTACTTGAGATTCATCACTGCTTGTCAAATACAGTCGAGTCTTAATTGATTTTTTTCTTTCAACAAACATTCCATAACAACCCTAAACTGATGTTCTGAGATCACTTAAGAATCTTCGAAATGAATGTGTGTTTTTTTATTGTCTATTTTCAAACGGACAGACAAAAGAAGTGTAGTGCCCTTCTGGATAACGTAGTCTTGTAGTTCGAGATGAAAGTGTAAAAGTCAAGTGAATATTAATAAGCTTACAAGTTTAATTTAAGAAGAAAGACAAACTCTTAAGATAATTTAATGTAATAACCAAATCACTTTTCAGTATTTAATATTTTGTAACTATTCCCTATTTGTCCACTTACATCAATGGACGATCGATTCTCGTTGAACTTTCACGATCCAATTTAAGTTTTAAAGTGTCCGACATTTTCAGCATAAATTACTACTCACGAAATCGTTGTCTCCCCTAATTCTGTATAGTTATAAAATTAATTTCTATGACCTTGTTACACACTCGAACGGACGGAAACGGAGCTTGTTTCCACTGACTCTAGCTCAATAAAATTTTTGTCTTTAAAAAATCTGATTAACAGCGCGGTTAGACGGCTGGTCACCGGCGGCAAAGATGGCGGGTTCGAAAAACAGTAGCGCCACTTTCAGAGTACCCAATTGTAAATGGGTACATGACTCTGCTCTTGAGGTACGTAAGGAAAATACAGCGAGGAAGGAAACCTGGTCACCCCACCTCTAGATACTGGACCTAGTATAGTGAAGTCTCTAACACTTCACTCCCCTACAGTATTATCTATAATTGGACTACCTGGACCTTTTTTAACCCTTTAAGAAGGGTTTCTTAACGGGTTTCTATGGAACCCTAGGGTTTCGTTAGAGGTCGCTTGGGTGTTCCGCGAGAGACCATGATTGAAAACAAACCTTTATTTTAACTTTGCGCGCCGGGCGATGTTGGCGCTCGCAGTTGTGGGCCGTGACCGAGCAGCCCCGAATAGCAGTGCGCAATAGGACCGTGTTCACTTGCTTGAGTACATATTCGATTTGTCATTCTTGTAGAGTAGAAATTTGTGATAAGACTTGTAGGCCTACTATGATAAGGTAAAAAAAAAAATCAAGAAGGAAATTATGAAAAAGGAAACTGACATTTTTTTCTACCCACATATTGACTTTATTATTATATTACAGTCAATATTATTTGTGGGGAGCAAGAACCACTCAAAAAGAGTAGGTTATAAGTCTGGTCAAAATCCACTGGAAAAAAAATCATTCTCTACTCAACAGAGCATTCACAGTTATTTTTGGCTTTTCATATTTACATAATATAAACACCGTCAGTTGACATATAATAATTTTTATGCACAAGTTCTCTGGGACCTCAACATTTTTTTAAGGGTTCCTCCAGGGTAAAAAGGTTGAGAAAGGCTGCTTTAAGATCTGGCGCCTTGGTTTCATGCTACATCATTCCCCTTTTTAAAAATATTACAACTCTGTTTATCAACATGTGTGTTACTGAGGCCCGAAAGGGGAGCAAAGAGTAATAACACTGTATCCTACCAGGCATGTCGTGAAAAGCGACTAAGGAGAGTTGGGCATGGAGCCGGTTACCTCATCCTGTTAAAAAAAAAGTATTTTTTAATCACAAAAGCTTCAACAAACAATATGGACAGCTCAAATGCAAAATATACGTCAATTCAGCCGTCCAAGACAGAAGAAGGTCCTATGGAAAGGAGTCTCACGAAGAAGCCCAGAGAAAGCGACAGGTGTCAGGGTTGCAGACTAACCTTTTACCGTCTCTGAAAATCTTTACGATTGGCCGCTGGAACGTTCGCACTCTAAACAAACAAGGGAAAACTGCACAAGTGTCACGGCTTGCCTTCCCTTAGCTCTGCAGTAGTGGTCCAACAGTGACCAAAACTCAAGAGTAACTGATGTGGGTCTTCAAAGGTGTATACCTTTGCACAAGATTACAACGCTGCATTGGCTGAGCACGTTAAATCTGGTATCTGCTGTCAACTTTTATCAAGGATTATGTAATATAATTATAGCTCGTACAAGCCCCCAGCTGAGTTAATTCAGCGAATTTTCTCTTATTATTATTGTTTAGCTCTGTTTGAGTGTATTTAAGAATTGGCCTGAGACATACGGTTGTAGTAAATTTAAAATGATTAAATCAACTTTAGATTTGTCTTTATACAAGTAACAAATTTTGTAATCAATTAGTTCTTAACAGTTATAAAAATGACTAATTGTTTAGAAAAAAGTATTCATCACAGTGTTATGTTATGGTTTTCGAAAAAGGACAGTTCACTTGGAAACTTTTAAGTTTTACTTAGCTGCCATTAATTGTTTCTGCTCCAGATGATATTTGGGTCGTTGCAGATGGATGACTTGATCACTCGTGTCCCTGGTCAAGTTTGAAAGCTGTGGCACGTTCCAAGAAGTGTCAGGGAGTAACTACCAAGCTGGTCCCGCTTCTCTAAGACCCGGCTGATGATGGTGTCAACTTGAGGCCACTTATACCCTCACTTGTTCCAGAAATAGTACGCTCAACAGGTACCACCAGCTAGTATGACAAAAGAAGAGAAACGAGTACCATCTTAGTATTGCGTTTCCCCAACACATACTTATGTACCACCTCTTTCCATTCCACCATCCCATAGATGGAAAAGCGTCTGGACCTGATGACATTCCAGCAGAGGTTATCAAAGCAGATATCGACACGGCTACAGAGATGTTATATAAATTACTTGGTAAAGTCTGGGAAAGGAAGAGATACCAGCAGAATGGAAGGAAGGATATCTGGTTAAGTTGCATAAGAAGGGAAATTTACAAGAGTGCACAAATTATAGAGGAATAATGTTAATGTTACTATCAGTGCCAGGAGAAGTATTAAACAGGATTATCCTTGAGAGATTAAAAGAGTCCATAGACAAGAAACTGAGAGATGAACAAGCAGGTTTTCGACAAAACAGATCCTGTACAGACCAGATAGCCACTTTGAGAATAATAGTTGAACAAATTCTGGAATGGAATTCACCACTTTACATTGGATTTGTGGATTACGAAAAGGCATTTGACAGTGTAGACAGAGAATCACTTTGGAAATTGATGAGGCATTATAGAGTTCCCCTGAAGATCATTAATTTAATGAAGAAAACATATTAAGACATGACGTGCAAAGTCCTTCACGAAGGACAGCTTACAGAACCGTTTGAGATAAGAACAGGAGTGCGGCAGGGATGCCTCTTGTCTCCATTTCTTTTCTTACTAGCAATAGACTTGGTTATGAGATCATCGACAACACACAACAGAAATGGAATCTAATGGACTCTGACTAAGCAGTTGGATGATCTGGATTTTGCTGATGACTTGGCTCTTCTGTCCCATAACCGTAATCAGATGCAGGACAAATTGAAAACACTCGATGAGAGGTCACAGCAATTGGGTCTGCAAACACACAGGGAAAAGACAAAAATAATGAGAATAAATGCAAGTAATGATAACAGGGTTGGACTTGAAGAAACATAAAATACAAGATGTAGAATCGTACACATATCTTGGCAGCAATATAGACAAAGTTGGAGGGACAGACAGTGATATCAAAATAAGAATATAAAAAGCAAGAGGAGCTTTCATTGCATTGGGAAATATATGGAGATCAAGAGAAATCAGATCCAACACGAAAACAAGCATCTTCAACTCAAATGTGAAGTCAGTCCTATTGTATGGCTCTGAGACATGGAGAACAACACAGACAACAACCAAAAAGCTACAGACTTTCATAAATGAGTGCTTGCGTAGAATAGAGGGATTGAAATGGTATGACAAGGTTACCAACGTGGAACTGAGGACAAGAACTAGACAAGTGCTAGTGGAAAAAGAGATGAGAAGAAGACGATGGTGATGGAAAGGACACACAAAGAGGAAACCTGTTAATAACATTACAAGGCAGTCCTTGTTCTGGAACCCCAAGGGCAAGAGAGGCAGAGGTAGACCAAGAAGCACATGGAGAAGAGAGCTGGAAACAGAGGTGAAAATGATGAGGTGAACGTGGAAAGAACTTGAGATGATGGCACGTGACAGGAGGACTTGGCATGTGTTTGTTGAAGGCCTGAGCTATTTTGGAAGTGGAGGGTTATGAATGAATCCCATCTATCTGAAAACTGTTACCCTCTGTGAGAATTAATCTTAATCCCAGTGTGTGAAAACTATCTTTGCATTTAAAATGAATAGTTTTATATTCCACTTTAGTTGAACATGTTAACAATATAGTTTGATTATGTTTACATTTACATCGGTTGAAACGGTTGTAAACTGTCATTACAGTTAGAGTGAAAATGTTCTACATTTACAATGATTGAAAAGGTTGAAACTTTCATTACATTTAGAGTAAATATGTTTTACATTTACACTTGTTTAAAAGGTTGAAACTTTCATTACATTTAGAATGAATATGTTTTACATTTACACTGGTTGAAAAGGTTTAAACGTTCATTACATTTAGAGTGAATATGGTTTACATTTACACTTGTTGAAAAGGTTGAAACTGTTAATAATATAACAAGTATGTACATCATTTCTTTCATCATTCTCTTCCTGCTCTATATGGAACTTGGGACTACCTCTGCTTTTGGTTCTTTATAAGAAACTTGCAATGAAGCAGTCACCAGCCCTGGCAGTGGTGGTACAAGAAATCCTCATTCTATATGCTGAGGTTGCCAGCCTCAAATGACTTGGACATCCACTAACAATTTTCATATATTAATATTCACATGTCAATAAATACGTATTAGTTCACATGTTAATACTGAAAAAATATAGAATTCAAAATGTATAACTTACGCCAATCTTTGGGCTCACAGACTGCTGGCTAAGAGAAATAAAGGCACTTGTAGAAGCCTCTTACACTTGGTCTGGAGTGGTGTTACTTTAGAAATAAGTTCCTACTTTGACTTGTGTTTCAGTTCCCTCAGATTCCGGTTTTCCGTGTTAAAATAGTAGAGTTTTTCCTGGGCTCTAAGTCCTCAAGACGCTCAAACAAGGGTCCGGTCTGCACTATTCTTAACTCTGTCAAGGTCTGGTTGTTTTCTTGACACAGTGCTTTCAACCGACTAAAGTGTCATGTTATATTGCCCGTTTCGTTCCTGGCACGCGTTGTTTACTATTAGACCAGGCCCCATTCAGAAATGTGGTTATTCCTACATCTCGAATGCCGGCCAATAGTTTCAAACACGCGTGTTTTGGATGGGGTAATTCAAGATATTTCACCTAGGAAATTTCTGTGCAGTAATGCAAAGTTCATGTCGTCCAAATATAGAATGAAAACATCCGATCACTCGCTCGGCAATGTTTACAAATAAGATAATACTTTCATCAAAAGTAATGTCTTTGTAACAAGGTGTACAGGAAATGATTATGTCATTCGTTTCCGCCGAGTACATTCCAACAGGTCGATAATTTATCGCGGGGCACTCCTAGGTAAACATGACACTATACGAAAACTGACCAAGCCCATCGTGGTTTTACCTGCGTCTTAGTCTTAGCAAAGCCGAGAAGCGCGAAGCAAACCTGATCAATTATCACTGAAGGGAGTGTAAAATTGATAAGAAAATTGCTAATATCTGCTTGATAGCAGAGAAAGAAATGGACCGACCAAGTATGGTTCTACGTCTTGTATTGGTGTTTCTCCAAGTGCAGTATAATTATTGTTTCCTGTATTTATTCTCATTATTTGTAATTGCAAGTAATTTAGTGCACAAAAAATGTAACTAAATACTGCAGGAGAGGAAAAGAGATCGACCCAATATTTATGTTACAACAAGTAGCAGCAGAAATGTGGATTACAGGATATATATTCCCGGTCGCTGCAAGACAAGATGACAGGGCCTAGAAAGGAACAAACTGATTACACTAGTCAACAACCAAAATGTACCAGAAATGAAAATAGCTGATCTTAACTAATTTTGGTATGCTGAAAACGAAAATGACATTTACAAATGTTGATTGGCTCTAGTTTTCAAGATATATGCTACTAGTTTATTTAATTACGGTCAATTTATATAAATGACGCAACTATTGTGGACGATTGCATAATTTTTTTCTAATGACCAATAAAAATGTAACTAGAAGTTGATGATGCAATCCTACCTATGATTACATCACTTTTGTGTATAAATATCTTATCTCTGATAAAATTTTGCTATTAGTTAATGCATTTGTCCTTATCAAAAGTAGCGTAGTTAGAAATGCCTAGGACATGTGTGAACAGTGCTAATAATTTCTGTTATATATGTGGTGAGGTGACATTTCTATCACAAAAACGAAATATAACTAAAGTGATTAAGAAGGCGTACAGTTAGTATTTTGGCTGCAGAATAGGAGATCAAGATAAGAGCTGGGCGCCACACATATGCTGCAATACATGTGCAGCACATCTTAAACTGTGGTTGACTGGCAAAAGGCAAGCTATGCCTTTTGCAGTCCCAATGATTTGGTGAGAGCCCACTGATCATCTCAACAACTGTTACTTTTGCATGGTCCCTCCAATTGGGAAAGGCATATCAAAGAAGAAAAAATGGACTCTGGAATATCCAAACATCCCCTCTGCAATACGTCCAGTACCACATGGCGATGACCTACCAGTTCCCAAAGTGCCAGAATCATTTTCAGCTGCTTCCACTGATGAAGAAGAGGACATTGGTAGTCCTGAACCATCAACCTCAAGTGACCCAGATTTTGAGCAAACTACATCCACTAAACCACACTTAATAACCCAAGGTGAACTGAATGATCTTGTAAGAGATCTGAATTTACCGAAGAACAAAGCGGAGCTTTTGGGTTCCAGATTGCAACAGTGGAATCTCCTGGCAGAAGATGTTACAATTTCTGTGTATAGGAACCGCTTCTTACATTCTTTTTCAAAGAGGGTGACCTTTCTGCGTGCCACAACATTTCTGGTTTAATGGCAGCCCTCAAAATCAATTACATACCGGAAGAGTGGAGGCTTTTCATTGATTCATCCAAGACAAGTCTTAAAGCTGTTTTGTTGAATAATGGTAATGTGTTACCGTCAATTCCAGTTGGTCACGCAGTTCATATGAAAGAAACTTATGAAAACATTAAGCAGCTTTTGAAGTGTATAAACTACGATCATCATCATTGGTCACTTTGCGGTGACTTAAAAGTGGTCGCTCTTTTGCTTGGACTACAGGGTGGATACACCAAGTACTGTTGCTTTCTCTGTGAGTGGGATAGCCGTGCACGAAGTGACCATTACATCAGAAGACATTGGCCAATCAGGCAGTCATTGCAGCCTGGCCGTAAGAACGTTGAAAACCCAGCACTTGTCGACACCAGCAAGATTTTGTTGCCACCCTTGCACATTAAGCTGGGTCTCATGAAAAACTTTGTCAAGGCAATGGAGAAAACAGATGAAGCTTTCAAATACCTCATCAGAAAATTTCCAAGACTGAGTGAAGCTAAAATAAGAGAGGGAGTATTGGTTGGTCCGCAAATTTGAAAACTTCTTCATGATGACAAGTTTCTTTGCGTGTTGCATGGCAAGGAAAAAGCAGCATGGCTAGCATTTAAGTCAGTGGTGGACAATTTTCTTGGAAACAACAGATCTGATAATTACAATGAAATTGTAGAAAATCTCCTTCTGAAGTATAAGAGTCTTGGCAATAAACATGTCTTTGAAAATTCATTTTCTGGATTCTCATCTGGATTTCTTTACGTCAAACTGTGGAGCGGTCAGTGTTGAGCATGGTGAACGATTTCACCAGGGCATTGCTGCTAAGGAGACAAGGTATCAAGGCAATTGGAGCCCTTCAATGCTTGCTGATTACTGTTGGACTGTGACAAGAGACACCTCATCGATTGACTACAAGCAGCAAGCAAAGAGAGCTCGAACAGCGTCTGAATAATGACGGAATGGGTTCAAATGTGCCTTTTTAAAACATGATATGTGAACTTTAAATAATGTTTTTATTTTTTCTATCATTTTATGTTGAAATATCAATTAATTGAGTATGTAACCACAATTTTTATAATGCTAAAGTAGAAAGACTAGCTGTTCACCCCAGAGAATTAAACAAGCATACATTATTTGTATTACTGTAATGTAAATTCATCATTTAAAAAAAAAACCAGAGCCAATTGGTGAATTTCATTATGATATTTGAAATCAGCATGTCAAAATCAATAAGAAATTGTATATTTAATTTCTGGTACAAATAACTTTTGAAAATTTGTTGACTAGTGTTACATGAAAAATGGTGTTGTACCGTAATAGGACATTGGGGAGGAATTGCCCAGCACAGTAAAGGGGTGGCATATGGGAAGCACAGAAAGCATTCATAGAATCTTCTTCTTCTTCTTCCGTCCTTAGCCAAAGACCGACCAAGCAGTCAGAGGCCATCACGCCTTGTGGCGTCTTAAGGGCAACAGCAGATTGATTTTCTCTGTTGTAGTTTCCCATCACGCCTAGCGGCGTCTTTAGGGCAACAACAAATAGATCCATCTGCCGTTGTTTCCGTAATCGGTGTGACAAGCCAACGGGTGATCAGCCCATTGGGCCATTCATAGAATGGGAAGCAACATTTAAAACAGCCAAAAATAAATTATAAAGAAACGAACATTGTAATTTTGATGGGGGACCGAAGTGCAAAAATAGGAACAGACAACGTCGGCATTGAAGATTTCATTGGAAAACACGGATTAGGTGTGATGCACACAAATGGGGAATATTCACAAAGTCCTGAGCTTTATAGCCAACTGGCTATAGGAGATAGTATTTATATTTTCACATACAAGAATACATAAAGCAACATCACCAGACCACATAACAAAGAATCAGATT
The DNA here is from genome assembly GCA_024509875.1 of Oreohelix idahoensis. Lineage (NCBI taxonomy): Eukaryota > Metazoa > Mollusca > Gastropoda > Stylommatophora > Oreohelicidae > Oreohelix > Oreohelix idahoensis. The sequence continues at coordinate 78,655 of JAMPIV010006919.1, read as the reverse complement.
GATCACATTTGCATTAAAAAAAAGTTTAGATCATCAGAGCATGACGTCAAGGATTATAGAGGAGCAGATTTGGCGTCAGATCATCATCTTCTGTTGAAAAACAAAATTAAAACTCAACAATTATCCAACAGTACATTCATTATCCTCAGCTCCACAAGGAGCATAGACCATCAACAAACACATGTCAAGTCCTCCTGTCACGTGCCATCAGCTCAAGTCATTTCTACCGTTTTCCTTATCATTGTCACCTCTGCCTCCAGCTCTCTTCTCCATGTGTTTCTTGCTCTACCTCTGCCTCTCTTACCCTCGGGTTCCAGAACAAGGACGGCATTGTAATGCTATCAACAGGTTCCCATAGTGTATGTTCTATCCATCGCCAGCGTCTTCTTCTCCAATTTTGTTCCACTGGCACTTGTCAAGTTCTTATCATCAGTTCTACATTGGTGACTTAGTCTCATCATGTTAATCCTTCTATTTCACGCAACCACCCGTTTATGAAAGTCAATAGCTTTTTGTTGTTGTTTTTGTTGGTCTCAATGCTTCAGAGCAATACAAAAGGATTGACTTGACATTTGAGTTGAAGATTCTAACTTTTGTGTTGGACTTGGTTTCTCTTGATCTCCATATATTTCCCAGTGCAATCAGTGCCGGTGCCAGGTTATTTTTTGCGTCATCGGCAGAGGTAACTACTTGCAAACCCCCCCCCCCCCCCTTTTTCCAAAAAAAAAAATAAAAATAATAATAATACAAAATTGGCAATTTCATTTTTTTCAGAAAAAAAGATGTCTTGTAGAAAAAATGAACAGCTGTCACTGGTTGCCTCCCCTGCTTTGCAGCAGTGGTCTCACAATGGCCAAAATTCAAAAGTATGTAATATGGGTGTTCAAAGATATCTACCTTCTTACTAACTTAGTCGTTCCCCTTCTACCGTGAGGCGTAGAGGTTTGGAAGAGAGAGAGCGCCAGACTATCCTATCGGCTGTCTTCCTCCTGGCCTGGTTCCATTCTAGTCCTCGGTCCTTCAAAGATTGTCTAATGTTGTCCTTCCAGCGGACTTTGGGTCGTCCTGGGGGTCTGGATCCCTGGCTCTTTGTTTCCCATGCTTGTCGTGGTAGCCGATCTTCTCCCATTCTGCAGATATGGCCAAACCATCTTAGTTGGGACTGTTCTACTTGGGTCTGCAGGTGGTGGGATTTTAGACCTTGACGTATTGTCTGGTTGCGGACCATGTCACTTTTGTTACTTCAACCACCTTCCTCAGATACTGTCACGAGGAGCGAATGAGTTTGAATTTCGACTTTCTATACCCATTGTCCGAACCAGACACCGTCTTCATCAGTCGTGGGAAACCCACCAATTTTACAGGGAATGCTTACATAGCAATGCGACAGCGCTCGGCGTAAGCTCTGGAAATGCAACAACATTCACCTGGAATGTTTTCACAACAAGGAGACATTACATCAACAGACCATCGACGGACGTCGCGGGTGTGTTTACCCAAAGCCAGTAATCTACAAATGTTATTTCGGCTTGTAACAGAGCATAATGGTGGTCAGTCGGACTTCACGGAATAACATTGGATTAACGGCGACACTGAGTCGGAGCGTAGATCAACGTAAAAGAGTAAAGAATACGTCATTATAGAAAGACTATTAAATGCTGCACAGACATCAGACGAACGCAGACAGATTGTCTGGGAGAGGAAACACAAGAAAGCGACCAAAGAAAAACTTTACACAGAAAAGGGGACTGGTTGTCTGCCGGGAATAATGACGAATGGAACTTCACATGAACATCAGGAACGAACACGGGAAATAGCCAGCGGCCCTGCAAACACTATAAAACCAAACGCAATTGATCGCTCAGTATTGCAAGAGCCAGCATTCCGCCAAAATACTTGGGGGTCTAGATTTCAGGACTTGTGTCAGTGAATTCTTTATATGGACACCAAGGTTAGTGTAATATAGTTTGTACATTATTATTATACATCTATCTTAACTTCAGTCAGATAATATATACATATTTCCCATAAATATCACACTTAAAATACCAGTCACGTTTTATAATATTATTTTATATTAATAAGTACAGGTTGCAATAAACACCGTGCAGAGACTTATTGGATCTATAAGATTGCACAGTTTCCAGTAACTATAACGAAGTAAATACAAGACACTTTTATTTTGCCTCTTACATTACCCGGTAAACAGTGCAGTAAACACCGCGCAGTCATGTATTATAGTGATAAGAATTTTCAGACAAGAACACACTACAAGCGTAACATAGATTACGGGGTACTTATAAGGGTTTGTTATTTTATCCATCGCAGTGGTAGAGATAGGGACCATTTGAGATAACTCAGCCTTCGTCTTACTACCCTGTTGGCGTTAATCACAGGACAAGCTAAATGAGTAGGGCCGACCAGAGATACTGCGACGACACGCATCTCACAGATAATTAACGGCAACAAACTTACCAATACTCAATGTGGGTTTAGAAAGGAAATTTGCCAGGCGGCGAAGGAGACTTTCTGTCATCGACCACCCACACAGAAAAGTACACAGAAAATACCCAGAAGGACTGCTGCATTACTAAGAGCTGTCTACGTGAATTTAATGATCAGAAGTTGCAGGAGCAAACGGATGATCTTTACAACAAGTTCCTTTGAGAAAGCTTGATCAGAAGTTGCAAGAGCTGACGGACGATCTTGTAAACCCAGTGCCTACAAAATTTATCGAGATCCTAAATTACCTGCAGTAATGGACAGATTCTCCCAGTAAAACTGATGCACCAACAAATTCAACTATATACCATATTTCACCATCATCACCACCTGAGAAAAATATCTTCACCACAAAGGGACATCTGCATATCAGACGAAGTCTCCACCGCATAACATTGCTTCAACACAGCCTAGGAACAAGCCACCTCAGCCGCTCGTGGCTCGCTGTGTGAAGAACAAAAGAACAGGCCATCGACACCTGACGAAATAAAGTGGACCGTCCAGTATTATTGAATGTAGACAAAGACTTGTCCAGTGTATACAAATACCCAGAGTTTTATTGACAGTCAGTCAGAGACCCGAAACAAGATAGCCTTTTGTAGTATTTAGGACTCGCTTAATTCATTGTCATCATCGCAAAGTATAGTCTTAAGATTCAGTTGTGTAATTTGCATAAACTATTATCTTCTTTCACAGGTATAGTTAATGTCAGTCCTAGCTGCATTTGTATTATTGTAATTGAATGTTGTTACCTTTCAGTAATTCAATAAATGTTGTAGTTGTGTTTGCATTACCAACACACGTTAATTACCTATATAGAGAAGGAAAGAAAGTGTGCGAAAGAGACATACATTTCTTCCTTTCTTCCTCTTCTGTTCACTCAGTGTAATAGGGGAGGTGGGGGCTCGTTAGCATTATAAGATAGAGAGGAGGATAGAGTGGTAGGAGTGACAGTGTCACGAGATTCCGAATCACTGGGACTACCTGCTGGGAACTTATAACAGTCTTAAAATTCACCTTCTCCACTCCTGCTGCCTATTCTCAACCGGTTGCCAGGCAAATCTGAGCCATTGACAAAGCCGGCACCACACAGATAACTCTCCCTGGTTAATCTTCGGGTTAACCCTGTGACAGATACCTCATTTCTGAGGTTTGGATCTGGCTTTTGTGGGTTGTAGTCAAGACTGGGACATAGGTGGTGCGGTATACAGCCATCTTCGTTTTCTTACCAATCTCTCTCTTGCTGAGGAATCCTCCATTTATGGCCTGAAAAAGTCTCCCAGCTGCTGCTTTTCGAGTGGCCAACTCTTCTTTGATGCCTCCCTTTCGGTCTATAATAGCTCCCAGGTACTTAAAGTGGTCGACCTGCCTCCAGTTCTTCCATCTTTATGTCATCTTCATCAACATTGGTTTTCTCTTCTGTGCCAGTGGTTATCATTTCTGATGCTTGACCTTGCTCACCATCCAGGAGTTCTGAGAAATATTCTTTCGATCTTTCCATTACTTCCTTCGGGGCAGTAAGCAATTTGCCTTGCTTGTCCTTTATAAATTTGAGAGGGCATTGTTTTTCCTTTCTCATGTTCTTTAGGGTCATAGAACAATTTCTGGTTTTCTTGCGCATCTTTTTCTAGCTTTTCTCCAAATTCTTCCCAGGACTTCTGTTTTGCTGCTAGCACCTGAGTATCACATATTCTGTATATATTTCGCTTTTTGTTTTGCTGTGTTTTTAGCTCCTAAGTATTGTTTCCACGCCATTTTCTTCTCTCTTATTTTCTCTTTGACTTCCTCTGTCTACCAAGATGTCCTCTTTCTCTTGTTCCCAAGTCGGACTACCATATGCTTCTGCAGCAGCTGACTTTATGATGTCCTTGAATTTAAGCCAGAGGGTTTCCAAGTCATCAGGTTGTTCTTCTGTGTTTCTCACCGTTGTAGCAATAAGCCCCTGATATCTGGTCTTAATTTCTGGCTCTCTCAACTTGTAGGTCTTAAGGCTCATTTCTACCGTTCCTTTACTTGGTTTCTTGCGTGATGTTGGGCAGTTCCTAGGCTGAGCAACTCTTTCAGTTGTTCTTTTGATTGTAAGCAGGTAGTGATCACTTAAAATCTCTGGCTCCCTCCAGACTCTAGCATCCTGGACATATTTGAATAAACTCCTCCTAACAATGGCACAGTCGATCACTGACTTCTCATTCTTTGTTGGTCCACATCTAGTGAATGCATGTATGCGCTTATGGGGGAACTTTGTGTTTGTAATGATCAGATTCTGCTCACTGCAGAATCTAAGGAGTCGCTTTCCATTGTCATTGAGAGTATCTTCTCCATATCTTCCGATAACTCCACCCCATCTAGCATGGTCCTTTCCAACTCTGGCATTGAAATCTCCGAGCATGATAATTTCATCTAGGCAGTCATCCACTGTCCTTTGAAGCAGCTCGAAGAATTCCTCCTTGACCTCTGCTCTCTCATCCTCATTTGGCCCATATGACCATGTTGACAACGGTTTCTCCTTCTTTTAGTTTTACAACCATAATGCGCTCCGAGAAAAAGTTCCATCCCTTGATACTATCTCTTTTGGTTTTTGGCCACAATGCAACCCACGCCCCCTTTAGCTCTTTCAGATTTGGGTACACCACTATAGAGCAGCGTGTTGCCATCGAGATCCATGACTCCTTGTCCCTTTTTCTTTGTTTCCGTTATAGCCACGATTTCTAGTTTTGCTTTCCTCATCTCTTCCACCAGCTCCTCTTCTTTCCCATTTACACTTCTTGTGTTCCAAGTTCCATAAGTCGTAGTCCGTAGTCCGTTCCAGTTCGTCGCCTTTAGAATCAGTCCGGTTTTATCTCTTGTAGTTCGCATAATCAGGATTTAAAGAAAACAGGTGATTGGCCTGTTGTGCCTTTGCATGGTGGAGGGGCTGCCTCCTTACGGCCTCCATGCAGGCCGCCCTCCTCCTTTTTTCAGCCGGGCTTGGGGGCGGACTAGGCGGAGTTGATATCTACCTTCACTCACAATTATTCTTGGCCGATTGGTAAATAGGAGGATGATGCTGCTTATATTTTGAGGTATTCTTCACAAGATATTCAGAAGTCAAGAACAATGCTGAATGTGCCTTAGTAAAGTTAACTTTGTATCTGCACGTCGCCTTTTGTAAAGAGATATATTGTGTTTTTATTTAGCTCGTTCAAGCCCCTAACTAATTTATCAGTAAAATGCTGCTTTATTAACTCGTTTATCTATGGAAAATACTGATTAATCTGTAATAATTAAATCAACTGTGGATTTTTAAAAACACATAACAAATTTAATTATCAATTATCTTTTAACACAGGTAACATAAATAAGAGCTGGTTATTAATAAAAGGTAAGTGTCTTCATGGAAAATATGTCGGCTTTAGAAAGCTTAATTTTGGAAAAATTAAGACTTCTGGATTTGGCCTGCTAGAAATGGAATTGGTGCTGCCAAAATGCTGAAGTGCTGATGCTGCTGTTTCCGTCAATTCGTCTCCGTAGCGAGGGCATGTCTCCGTATTTGTTCAGGAGGTAACCTCTCCTGGTTAAGGCAGGTATCTTTACAACCCATGGAACGTAGGTTTCAAGTGTCCATCGCAAGCTTTGAACCACAGAATAGTAGATAACTGGTATCGTAGAATCATACTTCAAATGATTTCGTATCACCAACCCAAATAACATGTGGAATAAATTACGTCGAATGTCAACACATATTTTCACGTTTCCCGTATCATGTCAATCTGGTTCAATCGCTTAAACGGTTACAATTAATCCTTAAGGACGGTCAATTAGTCATGAAATGATACGATCGAAGTATGAAAAACGGTAAACAAATCCAAAGAGTGGCGCAAGGTACAGATTTATGTGCAGAAAAATGAAGAAACAATGAATAATTGCAGAGAGAGAGAGAGAGAGAGAGAGAGAGAGAGAGAGAGAGAGTGAGAGGGAGAGAGAGAGATTGCGAAAAGAGGACGACCAGTTATGTGATAACAGCAAAAAACATGAAGCTTCCCCAAAATTTATTTAAATTGCAAGAATAAGTAATACAACTGTTAAGTCCTTTTTCGTGTGGGAGTTAAGTGTGTGAGATTCTCACATGCCAGTCTAGTCTTGATAGACACACATGTGAGCGCATCTGAAATAAATGTATATTTTAAATATTTTTGCGTACTTTTCTGCATTACCGCTGAATGCAGATAACGCGCTTTGCTGCGTCGATTTGTTGCTATACAAATCAGACTCTTGAGGCATTGTAATATTTTAGTCGTCAATGATAGACGTACTTTTCGGTGTTCTTACTCTGATGTGAAGAGAAGACACATATATGTTAATATGATTATGAACTGAAAGACTATGAAGTTTATTCCTGCCGAATCTTCTCAGGAATCCATAAAGATGTATAATTGTTGCCAGATAACAACTAATTTCGATGTCTCACGCCTCAGAGACTTATAGCTCTGCTTGCCACGGCAGAACTTCCATTGAATTCGTTGTGATCAATGCCTAGTGCGTCCCTCTGGCATGAGGAGCGAGATTAGATGTCAAAGTAATATAAATAATTTTCAAATCGACGAAGTCTTCGAATTTGTCAACATGTTGACCATGTTGTTATAATGACTGGCTTTATCAATCAAAGGTCATCTCAACGTTCATCTTAACGATGTTTGATGCCCACTACATGATCGTTGTATGAAATGTTCCTGCCATGCTGTTATGTTGATGCAACTCTGCCTATGCATGATGTCGTTCTATTTGATCGTAAATAAACTGTCTCATTGTTGAGGTCTGCAATGGATCCAGTCTTCACTACTTACACGTTGGTCAACCTTAAGACCCAATTGTCATAGCTGATGTTTATGTTGCCACCTTTGACCTATCCATTACGGCCCCACCACAATGACATTCGCTTTATAATACAACAGTAACAACTTTGATAAATATAATGGTGGTAAAAAGCAGCTGGTAACAACAACATTCTGTGATTATTTTTCTCAAAAGATAAAATAAAATATTTTAGCACACAAATCATTTTGAATAATCTTGTGAATACTGATGTAAAAATTTAAGTTTCTTTAAAGTTTCAATTTCGGGCACACACAATCTCTGTTTGCATACCTTTTCCTTTGTAATATTTTTTCATGTGAAGTGCTTAGGCATGTTCAGTTGATATAGTTGCTACGCCAACTAGTCTCTAGTGCAACATTGTTGAGCGCAAGTAAGTTTTTATAAGTTTCAGCTTTAAGAAACTGCATTCACCACTTGCCATTGACACTGGAAATGTGAGAAGGATCCTTAGAGCAAGAGAAACATTAGGCAAATTATCCTGGAGTTTTTGTTGTGACATTAAGAGAAGTACTCCTTGTGGCGGTTGTCACGGATTGTCTCCCCTGCTTTACAGTAGTGGTCCAACAGTGGTCAAAACTGAAGAGTATCTAAATGGGTCGTCAAAACAGGATAATGATGGTTCTATCTCAAGGGAGTGTTTACAAGATATTTCCGAAGTCAAGAACAATGCTGCATTGGCCGGGCAATTGTTAACTTTATTTCGGCCCGCCGCCTTTTATGAAGAATAAAGCAATGGTTTAGCCCGTTTAAGCCCCCAGCTGGTGTAAATCCATCGAAATTCCTTTTTATAAGAATTGGCTCTATAGATGTGAATATATGTATGTATATACTGTTACTGGTAAAATTTATTAAAAGGACATAGTGGTTGTCCTGGTCAAGTTAGGGGTAACAGTAACAGCAAAGGAACGCTGTGAACGATAATTATTGAACCACACTCGATGACGATGACATCATACATTTATTGAAGTACTTGACAAATGGCTCCGTTATACCACATATCGCACATGGCACTAGTACATCAGTACCAGAATTAAGCTGTCGTCTCTACTATATATTAGGCAGTCCGTCCATGTCTCAGACGCTGTCCCTTCATTCTCATTTATTTCTTCAATATACGACACATGACACTTCGAAACAATACTCCCTGTCAAGCAAACGTACAATGCACACCTGACAGAAGCTTATTGGTGTCATAGAAGTAGAATAAAATCAGGGATACACTATGAAATATCAGGAGCATCACACATACGTCCTCACGACATCAACACTTCGGTAAAAGACCCTTAGCAGACGATAGATCCACTTCTGCTCCCAAAACTGACTTCTGCTTATCGCACCGTATCGGTATGACGTCACATCCTCTTGCCGTGTAATTCCGTAAAAAGAGACAATAAATAGAGCCCAATCTAGCTCCGTTAAGACTCACAATAAAGGTATCAAATTTAATTGTAATATATATATATATATATATATATATATATATATATATATATATATATATATATATATATATATATATATATATATATATATATATATATATATATATATATATATATATATATATATATATACGAGGGGCGTTCAGAAAGTAATGCACCACATCGTTTTTCTCAGGAGGTGTTTATTCAAAAAGCATGAAATTTATTCACAATATACATGGATATGTCATGTAAACATCAGTATTATTCAACATAATCCCAATCAACTTGTACGGCTTTATGCCAGCGCGAAACAAGTGCATATATTCCTAGCCAGTACCAGATTTTGTCTTGGTCATGTAGCCATTTCTTCGCTGCATGAATCACTCCTTCATCATCTTCAAACCTTGTCCCACGGAGTGCATCTTTAAGTGGACCAAATAGATGAAAATCAGAGGGTGCCAAATTGGGACTATAGGGTGGATGGGGTAGTATAGTCCAACCCAATTTGGTGATTGCTTCCCGTGTTGCCAGACTTCTGTGAGGTCGCGCATTGTCGTTAAGGAGAAGCAGGTCTGCTGGATTCTTGTGCGGCCGAACTCTGCGAAAACGTTGATTGAGTTTTTTCAATGTCTTAATGTAAGCTTGCGAATTGATTGTCTCTCCTCTTGGCATAACGTCCACAAGAATCACACCTTCAATGTCCCAAAAGACAGTGATCATGACCTTTCCAGCTGAAGGAATTGTCTTGAATTTCTTTCTTTGTGGTGATTGCGGATGATGCCACTCCATTGACTGTCTTTTTGTCTCAGGTTCAAAATGATGTGCCCAGGTTTCGTCACCTGTAACGATCTTAGCCAAAAAGTTATCTCCATCAGCATTGAAACGCTCCAACAATTCAGAAGAAATTGCTTTCCTTTGCAATCGGTGGTCATTTGTGAGACTTGAAGGAACCCATCTTGCGCAAACCTTAGAAAATCCGAGAGTTTTTATAACTGCATTTGCACTATCAATGCTGACTGACAGCTGTAAGGCCAACTGTTGAGTAGTGATTCGCCTATCAGTAAGAATAATGCGCTCAGCGCATTTCAACATTTCTGCGTTGGTGGCTGTGGCAGGACGTCCACAGCACGGCCGATCAAGCAGCTCTGTATCTCCACTTCCTGATTCTTTGATTCTCTGAACCCAGCGATTGACTGTACTTCTGTCGACTGCAAAACTTCCATACACATCACATAGACGCTTGTGAATGTTCACAACAGTTTCCTTCTCTGCAACGAGAAATTCTATCACAATTCGCTGTTTATAACGCAAGTTGCTAACACGCTCCATTTCAACGGTTTAGGGCAGCCGTGTAATTTCGCCGGTTGCGGTGCCATTTGGTGCACACAATTGGCACATGCCACATTTGAAGTGTGCAAAATTTCATGCTTTTATCTTCATTATTAGCTGAGAAAAACGATGTGGTGCATTACTTTCTGAACGCCCCTCGTATATATATATATATATATATATATATATATATATATATATATATATATATATATATATATATATATATATATATATATATATATATATATATATTTATTTGACTATATATATATCTGTGGATGGGAAGGAGCGAAGCTCCTGACCGGGTTGGAAGGAAAGTCCTCAGCCCCAATGATATGTTTGGGCAGTCATAACTGACTATGGGAATGCGCCCCTGAGGTGGCAGCCCTCAGCTGCTTATTTTCCTGGTGCTCCTTTCGACGTTTTCTCCTCACCTCTGCTTCTTGTGTGAGCCTCTCTTCGCCCAATCTGAGGTGGTGCCGTAAATAGCATCGCCACTTAGTGCGATCGGCAGCTTCATCCTCCCATGTTGCTGGATCCATGTCCAGTGCCCTCATATCTCTCTTGCACACATCTTTGAACCTCAGCTGTGGTCGCCCAACTGTTCTCTTGCCATCTGCTAATTGTCCGTAGAAGATATCTTTTGGGATGCGACCATCTTCCATGCGGCGAACATGGCCAAGCCAGCGAAGTCTGCGCTGTCTAAGCAGCGTATACATACTTTGAAGGCCAGCACGTGACAACACCTCGACATTTGTCACTTTATCTTTTCACGAGATGCCGAGGATGCGGCGTAGACACCGCAAATGGAAGATATTGAGCCTTCTTTCTTGCTTAGCATAGGTCGTCCAGGTCTCGCTGCCATATAGGAGTGTGCTGGTGACGCAGGCATTATATACCGCAGCTTTGGTCTTCATTGTGAGTTTAGAGTTTCCCCAAACACGCGATGTGAGGCGGGCAAAGGTAGCTGCAGCTTTGCCAATGCGGCTGTCGATTTCTGTATCCAGTGAGAGTTTGTCATTGATGGTAGACCCTAGGTATGTGAAGTGGTGCACCACTGCCAATTCATAGTTATCGATAGTGATAACTGGTGCAGCACCCACATCCTGACTCAGCACATTCGTTTTCTTTAGACTTATTGTGAGGCCAAAGTCCTTGCATGCTTTAGTGAAGCGTTTCATCAAGCTCTGAAGCTCCAGTTGGCTTTGAGTGACAACTGCAGCATCATCAGCGAACAACAAGTCTCTTATAGTGACCCTTCTGATTTTTGTTTTTGCCTTCAGCCTTGAAAGATTAAACAGACGGCCATCTGACCTAGTGTGAAGGCATATTCCTTCAGTTGCATCTCTGAATGCATGTTTCAAGAGTAAGGCAAAGAAGATTCCGAAGAGGGTCGGAGCCAGAACACAGCCTTGTTTAAAGCCACTTCGTATATCAAAGGGCTGTGACGTTACAATTAAATTTGATACCTTTATTGTGAGTCTTAGATGGAGCTAGATTGAGCTCTGTTTATTGTCTCTTTAATTGTCTATTTAATGTCTTGCTCATACGTATGCTTTCACACTTATAATAACTGAATCAACTATGATTGTTACGTTTTAAAATAACATGTACCAAATTTAATAATCAATTAGTTTTAACAAGTTAAAATAAAGATGAAATGATGGTGACTTTTAGAGTTAAAAAATGTTCTCGTCATTGAGACGTGGTTTGAGGATTTAAATTAAAAATTAATCTTTAATGTCCGTTTGCTGGTGCCTTTTACAAGCACATTAACTGGCATTAGTGAGTCCTACAGTCTTGGTTTCGTCACTTCTTTTGTGATGATGACACTTCACAGTCTGATAGATTCGTTCCTCGAACGGTCTGATAGCTTAGGTCCACGATCTTTTAAACAAAATACAAACAAACGCCTCTGCCAAGTTCTTTTATGAGCTTCAAATTAACAGGCGCGTTGTCTCGCTGTCCACCCATTAATGTTAATCTCTCTGAATAATTATTCTTGAGTATACACAGCGCAGCTCGGGGAAGATGATTAGAAATCACCAAAATTATTCTTCTGGGAATTAAACTGGGAAAATATGTGCTTGAACAGCGCGAAATCAATGACTTGTTTGAATTAAAATTAGCACGGTATCTCACAAAATGATACTGTACACTTAATGCACATGTGATTTAATCATCAGTCATTATTGCTCCAGTCGGAGTCTGGGGTTGCTGCTGTTTTCGCGTTTTTGAGCGAATTAGCATAAAACAACCACCAGCGCTTACTGCAGTGGTTTATGAATATACTATTTTCTAATGTTGAGGTTACCAGCCTCACGTATAACCACTTAGCAAGAAAAATATGTCAAATTCACATTTGTAAAATAAATGTTTACACTTACCCTAAAGTAACTTTTGGGAACACAATCTCCTGCCACAGTTCAGAATGGACACAGCACTATTAGATGCTTCGAATCACTTGGTCTGGGAAATTATAGTAATCCTCTTATGGTTGGCGTTCTGCGAATCACGTGGCCTGGGAAATGTTAGTAGTCCTCTTATGACGGGTGTTCTGCGAATTACTTGGCCTTGGAAACTTTAGTAATCCTTTAATGATGGGTGTTCTGCTAATCACTTGGTCTGGGAAATGTTAGGAGTCCTCTTATGACGAGTGTTCTGCGAATCACTCGGCCTGGGAAACTTTATTAATCCTCTTATGACGGGTGATATGATTCCTTAGGTATCCAGATTTTGTATTTTAAAAATGCGGGTTTACTTTTTTTTAAGTTTTAAAGTTACCCCAATGCTCTGGTCTGTCCTTTAAGTTTCCAGTCTTTGTATTTAAATATGTGGGTTTACTCTTAAGTTGTAAAGTTGCCCAAATACTTTCGATCTGTCACTTATAATTTTGGAATCCTTAGTCATATCCTTCTTTCTCTGGATTTGGTGAATTGCTGGCTTGACGTGGCGATGCAGTCTGATTTGTGACTCCTATTTTGCTAGATTATATCTCTCATTCTAAGTTCAAATCCCAGATTGTACTTTTAACGAATTTTCCAATGAAAGTCAAAGTCTTTTCCGGCTCTCAAATCAATCCACGCAAAAGCTCTGAACTATATGGGTAGTGGTGTTCAATTTAATTTCCACCGCGTATTTTAAAATATGACATTTTACAATTCCATCGCGACTTCTCTTTCTAATAATGCGGAAATACTTCCGCCAACTCACAAACAACTCTGTGAACTTATTTGATGTCCAGATGCTAAATTTCAATATTGTCTCCTCCAGACGGTTATCCTATTATCGCCGGCGTTTTCGTGCCTCCACCAGACGGATCTCTCAGACAGACAATCTGGCATTCTAATCATCACTTGTACGTGACAATATTTAGTCAATAAAGAGTGTCTCTAACAAAGGTGGCTAGGCGATTGATGTGATAAGAGTGTTACTGCTGAACGGTGTAATTAATCCGGTATTGTTACCATTCACCGGGTGAATCGTAATTAAGTCTGGGGAGTGGTCACAGCAAAAAGAATGTAAGGCCAATAAATATGCCAA
>JAMPIV010006919.1:0-62500 GCA_024509875.1 Oreohelix idahoensis | reverse complement strand
CCGATTTTCAGGTGGTCAGGATTATTTGGTATACTGCTAGAATGTTGGTGTAAATTCTGGTGGTTTTTTCCTGGATATTATTTATGTTAAGTATCTTGCATTCATGGAGTGCTTGCTTCAGTACAGGGCTTAGCTAGTGAGCGAAAGTCATTGTGTAGTCACTGGATAGATTAGATCGGTGATTATGTTACTGCTATATTGAGCTGTTAATTATGGCAAGTAGTTTGGCAGTTCCATTGCATCGTTATCCTATGTGTATTATTAGCCGTGTGTGGCTTCTGTGTGTGCGCAATATTTATTAAAGGGACCAAACCTGTTTCAGGTGTTACTACATTATTTAATGTCAGCTATTGTGTGCTGTGGTCATATCTTTAGATAATGAGCCAGAGGATATAGATTGCCATGTGTTAAATCCATAGCATCAATAGTTTGTTGTTCTGACAGCTGTGGGCTCGTCCATTCTTTTGGCTGTGGGGCCTTATTTTGTAATATTAATTCCCAGCTAGCTGACATCTGAATGGCGTGTCTATTTTATAGGCCGTGGGGCCAGTGGTTTTGAAGTATCTTATAATATTTGATAGCAAAGCCGTAGAGCCTGTGTTTGCTATAGTCAGGCCATTAAGGATTGTACACACAGTGTATTAGGAGTTGGCAGCCGTGTTGGCACCTTCCTAGTTATTATCAACTCACGGGAGTGAGTTATTTTTGATCGTCCAGTAGAAAGTCAGTGTGTTTGTCAGTCAGTGTAGTGTACTGTTTACGGTCGTTTGACCTGACCTCGATTACGGTAACTGACCTAGTTTCAGCGTCGCAGTGTAAATTGCTATTTTCTATCGTTAAATATGTGGCAGTTTTGTTGTCGATACTGTGGTGCTCAAGTAATTTTGTAATTGTTTACTCTAGAGCTTCCAAGTATGATTGGAAATGTTTCAAAGTGGTAGCGTATGATTACAGCTTGCTTCGGGTGGTGCAGTTTGAGCTGTTTCAAGGTTTGGTTGGTCGTTTGTTGACGGTGGTCTAGGTGGAGCAGCGGAGTTTGGGGTGTTGGTACCATCTAGCTAGATTGGCCCAGACGGCAAATTGAGTGTCATATGGGGGATAGCTTGGTCAAACTCGGTATAGGGTGGAAGGAGATTGGTGTTAGAAATTGTAGTTGATAAGAGGTTGATAGGGTGGTTGGTACCTCAGGTCATTCGTTTGGACATCTTGTCGGGACCTGACTACTCAGATGTGCCCAGCCAAGGGTGAAAGTTGACGCCTGTGACGTTACCTTACCACGCAGACGTGCCCAACCAGGGGTGAATGCTTATGTGCAGTGAAGCCTGCTGACCAGTGAAGAGACAGATTACGTTACCTTGTAGACTGCTACGACTTCTACAGTATACTGTGCTGAAGACTGTAACGATTTCTGGAGGATACTCTATTGTGCTGTGACTTCTGTGAAGTGAGCTTTACGTGGTCAGTTATAGACTATTGTGCCAAGGAACATTATTGTTGTCAACTGGCAGACAGACGGTCAAGAGAAGACTGATTTCCTGGAGTTATATTTTTTCGCTGGAGTTATACTTGTTCCATTCGACGTTTTCAAGTGTGGAGTCTGGTTTGTACCGTGTTCATCATCATCGTCAGTGCAGAGGATACTTCTTGCTCAAGCGTCGTTGGACCTTCAGATAAGTTATTGTTTGATTTTGTATAATGTATTTTTTTGATATTTTCTTGTTTTTTCTGAAACTCAAAATTTTCTTGTCTGTCTTTCTATCTGGTACTAAATATCATTTAGCCTCATCTGTATAGTAATATACTGCTGATTCTTTATGTGCCTCTTGGTTTGTTATTGTTTTCTTTCCTTTTGTTGTGTCTTTTTTCTTTTTTCCCCTATTTTCCGAGTATGACGTAGTTTGTCTATATATGTACGTGAATAGTTAGTTGGAGTAGATCTTTCCCTGTATTCTTTAGTACGTGGAGTGATTAGATGATTTAGTTTATAGTGTTATAGAGTTAATTTTGCTGATAAGTTATTTAGTTTATTTTCACTGGAGTGGTTCATCAGTGCTCAGTGAAAGAGATAGCTTCCAGTACCTCATTGTTGACTATAGTTTTTGTTGAGTCTTTGGTGTTATACTGTATTGGTGTGTTCAAGGGAGGAAGGGTGGTGAGCCTAATCCATTCATGGCCTCTCGTGGGAAAAGATTGGATTAGACCGATTCTTATAGGGTGTGGCTGTGTTTGTTCAGTGGTGGAGTCAGGCAGACGGGATTTCCTGCGACTGCCCTGCTTAACATTCAAGGCCCTGTTGATGTTAGGCGTATTCGTGTAGTGTGTATTTATATTGTCGTGTACATTTACATTCAGTATTTCTTTTGTTGTGTTTAAGTGGGGCTTTCTCTTGTTCCATCTTGCTATCTTGTAAATACGTTTACAGGTATCCCTTGTTTTCGTTCGTGTGCAGTCACGCATTGCATATATTAATCTACCTCTTCTCTTCTTGGTCTATCATCTTGTTCCTCGTGACTGGAATTGTGTTTTCATAATGTGATGTATGTGTTTCTTTCATCTGTGTAGTGCTCATTTTGCCATAGGTAGTACTTGCATAATATGGGTTATTGAGATTAATAGTAAGTGAAGTATTATCTGAGTATAGCACCAGTGTGGGTGCCAGTAACAGACTTTGAGGTAAAAGCTGATTGAGTATCAAGTTGGTATAGTGGTGTCATAGTACCAGAAAGTTTCATCAGTTGTTATTATACAACTGTCGACTATTGTAAGTTTGTTTGAGTGTATCTCAGAGACTTAGTGGTCAGTTAGACCAAAGTTTCACAGTAATGAGACAGTAGCCAAGTGGCAAAGTAAAACTATATACTACAAGAGATAAAGGTTGATGATGTGTATACAGTGAGAGGTGAGGTGTTATATACTTACAGACATATATATATATATATGTGTATATTGGAGTAGTGATATCAATATTTACTATTATTACTGCATATATTGTAACTAGAGAGTTATCTGGTGATATAAGTGAAATATATACGACTGAATAGTGGTATAGAAAATCAAGCAGGGAGCGCAGAGACATAGTAGTTCAGGAGATACGAGAAGCTGAGAATGATAACAGGTTGCAAAAAGCAGTGCAGCAGGTCCAACAAGGCCAATGGACTACATGGGAAGGAGCCCTGCAGAGGTCCTTGACATGGAATGATATATGGCATATGGCACCTCTTAGGCTCAGCTTCGTTGTTAGATCAATGTATGACCTGCTACCGTCGGCCACCAACCTTGTGAAATGGGGAAAGTCGGATGATGAGCAGTGCCCCCTGTGCTAGGGGAGGCAGACACTCAAACACGTGCTGTCAGCGTGTAAGGTGTCATTAGGACAAGGGCGATACACTTGGCGCCATAACAAAGTGCTAAATGAGCTTGCTGCGACAATAGATCTGGCAAGGATGAAGGCAAATAGCAAACCCGGGCCGAGCACCGCAAATACATACTTTTTGAGGGCAGGAAAGTCAGCACACCCCAAACCGAGTAAACCTGGTAGCAGTTTACCATCTCTTCTTGACTGTGCAAACGACTGGGAGATGGCGGTAGACCTACCTGGACGAGGGGCATATCCAGAGAGTATCAGAAAATCGCGGAGACGGCCGGATATAGTGCTTCGTTCTTCAGCAACGCTTCAGGTCATACTGATTGAACTGACCGTGCCATTTGAATCCAGATTAGACGAGCAACATTCGTTCAAAGCGGCCAAGTATAGTGATCTGGCCGCGGATCTGAGACACGATGGGTTCACTGCAAGGGTCATGGCTGTTGAAGTGGGCGCAAGAGGGCTTGTGGCTGCATCAGTGTATGATCTATTGAAACTGTTGGGGCTGAAGGGACAGTCGAGAACAAGGGCACTGAAGAGGCTTAGTGAAACTGCCGAAAAGGCATCAGGCTGGCTGTGGAACAACCGCAATGGGCAATGGAAATCATGACAATAAACGCTGCGGTACAGAAAACACCAGGAATTTTTCTAAGTCCCCAATACGCTGAGTTTTTAGGCGTACTAGTGAAAGGGCTGTGGCTGAGAAGCGACAGGTGATGTATACTATAAGGGGTGTTAGGAAGAATTTCAGTGGCGAGCGCGCAGTGTCAAGTCTCGTTGGCTTCGCGCAGGTGACTCAGCGTGTGTCCGTAGTTGTGATGTGCTACGGAGCGAACGGAATAATTTGTCTTCTCTTTGTTACTTTCACAATTGCATCCACGGCTGGCTGAGTTGTGGATTAAAGTTGCTACCATAAGTGAAATGGGTTCATTTTCGATACAGACAACAGGAGGCTGAGACGCTTGGGAGTCATGACCCAAGTGGGCTTGCCCCCCTTAGAGTGTAAAGGAGTATGTAGGGCCGAAACGCTTGTCGGACGGGGGGACTTCTTCTGATGATCAGATTGCTTCCTGTTGTATCGCTCTGTAAAGAGTTTCCTATCATAGTATTCTATATTGTGAGAAGTACTAGTGTACATCATGGATATTGATAGCTTCATGTGGATAGGCAAGGAAGCTGGGTTCACAGGAAAAGAATTATTGGATTATGCCAAGGCAGAATTTCAATCAAAGGAGAACCAGGATTCCTTAAGAGATGCTCGAGCTGAACAGATAGAGCTAAAAAGAAGAGAATTCGAGTTACAAGAAAAGATGAAAGAAGATAAAGAGTTACAAGAAAGGAAAATGAAAGAAGAAAACGAGTGGAAACAGAGAGAGTTCGAATTGCAAGAAAAGAAGATAGAGCGAGAATTGGAAGAAAAGAAGATAGAGTTCGAATTGCAAGAAAAGAAGATAGAGCGAGAATTGGAAGAAAAGAAGACAAAGAGAGAATTGCAAGAAAAGAAGATGAGAGAAGATAGAGAATTGCAAGAAAAGAAGATGAAAGAAGATAGAGAATTGCAAGAAAAGAAGATGAGAGAAGATAGAGAGTTAGAGTTAGAGAAGGAGAGAATGAGAATAGCTCTGGAAGAGAAGATGATGGATAAGGAAATACAATTGAAGAAACTGGAAGTGGGTGCGAGTGTTCAGAACTCAACTTCTGGTGGGGCTCACCGTCCTTTTAGACTGCGTCTGCCAAATTGTAATGATAAAATTGACAGTTTAGATTTCTTCCTTGAAAGATTTGAGGCCGCATACGTGGCCTATAAGGCTGACAGAGATCAGTGGCCATCTTTGTTATCGACGCTGCTAGTGGGGCATGCGATGGAGACTTTTTATAGCCTTCCGCTAGATGAAAGGGCTGATTACTACAAAGTAAAGGAAAGGTTGCTCCGGAAGTTCCATCTGACTGCTGACGGTTACCGGACGCGTTTTAAAAACGCGATGCCAAGTGCAGACCAGGACTTCGAGGACTTCATCTCAAAGATAAAGCTCCTGCTAAATAGATGGATTGAAATGGAGGGAATTCCTAAGGACTATAATGGCTTGCTAGACTTGGTGCTACGAGACAAGGTGTTGTCCTCGTGTTCTAGTGAGTTGGTGGCGTTTTTTTCAAGAACGCCAACCAAAGGACATCAAGCCCATGGCCCAATTGGGGCACCATTATGTCCTTGCCCATCCGGGCAAACCCATTCAGAAGTCAGGTCTGTCGGACGTGTTAGTTGCCGGGGTCGGCAAAGTGCAGCGCCAACCATGGCAACGCCAAGTAGGTAGTGCCGACAGGTCCATGAGGTCAAGATTCGATAGGTCACCTCGCTCATATCAATCAGGTAGGGACAGTTACATAAACTTTAAATCACAGCGACATTTTTAGCCTAGATGGAGTAATAGACAGTCTGGAAGCGATAGTGATGGGGAGAATTTCCAAGGACGGAAACAAGTACGCTTCCAGAGCACACAAGATAAGTGCAAACCATTTTATAAAGGAAGGGATCTAAACATAGGAACGGATCGTCAGACGGTCGGGGTTCGGACTCCGATACGCGTTCCTCACCGAATCATAGTCCTAACAAGGAGAATAGAGAGATTATTTGCCGCGCATATGGGTCAAAGGTCATATAGCTAGGTGGTGCAAGGCCTAGCCAGAGAAGGCCAATGTGGTGTGTGTTCAAGACATCATCAACAATGAAGACTGTGAGGGGTGCAGACAGTTATTTGTACCGGATGGTAAACCCCTGTTGATTTGCGGGCACACGTTACCCTGTCTGTCTTTCCAGGATGAAGGTGGAAAACTCGAGCTTTGTACTGGGTCGGTGCAGTCGAGGCAGGTGTCCGTGCTTAGGGACACGGAATGTACCACCATAGGGGTGCGGCTCTCCTGCATCGAGGAGTCATGCTTGACAGGTAAGACAGTGAGGTGCATCACTTTTGGGGGTAATGTAGAATATTACCCCATAGCCATCGTGGACATAGACACCCTCTTCTTGGTAGGAAGAGTGCACGCGTGTGTCCTTAACGAACCGGTGGCAGACCTAATCGTCGGTAATGTGCGAGGGGTTCGAAATTGTACACCGGCGGAGATTCACGAATGGGAGAATAATAGGAATGTGGTGGCTAATGCGGTGCTAACCAGGGCGCAAGTGAAATTACAGGAAGAGTGTAACAATCCCGATGCTTCTAGTGTCCCATCTACAGTAGACGAGGTTTTGGGCGTGCGAGACGTGTCGTTCGGTGATTTCGCAGAGGGGCAGAAAACAGACAGGACGTTACTGAGACTGTCGGAGTTGGCGAAAGCAAGAGAAGCTAAACAGACCAAAACGTCACGGTACTGGTTTGAGTATAAGGACCAGATCCTGACTCGGTGCTTTGAGAGACAACAGCAGCTCATACGTCAGGTAGTGGTGCCAAGCCAGTGGAGAGCGAAGGTACTGGTGTTGGCGCATGACTCTTCTTTTGCTGGTCATATGGGAGTGGCTAGGACTTGATACAGAGTTCTCTCCCAATTCTATTGGCCAGCATTTAATAAGGACATCAAAGCATACTGCAGGTTGTGTGCCGTTTGTCAACAGATGGCTCACAAAGGTCGGTCGCCAAAAGCCTCAGTTCAGACAGTAGACTTGTCACTGCGCTCATTCCAGAAGGTCGCGGTCGATATTATAGGTCCGTTGGCCGGTATGTCCGATAGAGGATTTCGTTTTATCCTCACAAAGGTGGACCTGTGTACGAGGTGGCCAGAGGCAGTGCCCATGCGATTTATTAACTCACAGGCAGTAGCGGAAGCACTTCAGCTGTTATACAGCCGTTTCGGGTTCCTAGAGTGCATACTCTCTGACAGGGAAGCTCAATTTATTTCGAAAGAAATGTCGGAGGTAACTAGATTGCTGGGGATTTCTCAGTCTTTCACCTCTCCCTACCACCCGCAAGCAAACGGGCTTTGCGAACGCCTAAACGGCGCATTAAAACACATGTTGGCTAAAGTGACTGCCGGGTTCCCTCAGGATTGGGATAGATACCTTCCAGCCGTGTTGTTTGCATACAGGGAAGCCCCGCACCAGAGTACGGGCTTCTCGCCATTCGAGTTGTTGTATGGAGCAAACCCCAGGTGTCCGATGCACGTCCTAAAGGACTGGCTGGTAGGAAAACACGTAGACAGATCGGCGGTGTCCGCGTATGATTATGTTGTACATCTACGCGAGAGGATAATTAAGGCATGTGCGTTAGCGCGGGAGAACTTGACCCATGCGGGTATTCAGTACCGCCGGTACGCAAACCGAGGTACGAGACTTATATCATTTCAACCAGGGGATGAAGTGTGGCTACTTCTGCCCACAAAGGAAGATAGATTAAGCATCTCCTGGCAAGGGCCATTTTGGGTTCGGAAGAAGTTAACCGATGTCGACTACGTTGTAGAAGTTAGGAGGAAGGAGAAAGTGTTCCACGTGAACATGCTTAAGCCGTACGTGGAGCGTCCTCCCGAGCTATCTTCGGTGGTTAATGTTATGAGTTCCCGGCGTTCGGAAGCAGCGGCGGCAGTAGTGATAGATAGTTGTGAAGACAGCTGTGACGACGGAAACCTACAGCTGTCTCTCTTACCGTTAGCCCCTTCCAAATCCTAAGCAGATGTGTCGGTGTGTACAGATCTAACCGACAGACAGAGGGCTCAAGTAGAGGCAATACTGAGGGATTTCAGTGAGGTGCTCACGGATTTTCCGGGTAAAACAGATTTAATAGTCCATGAGATAATTTTAACCGATAACCAGCCGATCAGAGTGAAACCATTTCCATTACCGCTACATTATAAAGCGGCGATCGAGAAGGAGCTTGACAAAATGGCTCGGTTAAATATCATCGCCCCCTCCGAATCCCCGCATTCTTTCCCCATGGTTGTGGTTAAGAAGAAGAACGGGGCCCTCCGAGTTTGTATTGATTTCCGTAAGCTAAATAGTGTTACGGTAGTCGACGCAGAGCCTATGCCTAACCAGGAAAAGCTTCTGACTAAACTTTCCCATGCTAGATTTTTTACTAAGTTAGATTTAGCAAGAGGATATTGGCAGGTGCCATTATCTGAGGCTGCAAAACCTCTTACGGCGTTCGCAACTCCGAGGGGTTTATTCCAATTCAATTATATGTGTTTAGGGTTAGTCAATGCACCCGCCAATTTTGTAAGAATGATGAGGAAGCTACTAGGGCACAGAGACGATGTTATTACATACATCGATGATATCTGTATTTTCAACAAAACATGGGAGCAGCATGTGGATGGGCTATTTGCAGTATTGAAGTGTCTGAAGACACATGGACTCACGGCTCGCCCGAGCAAAGTGTCCATCGGGTATGCAGAGCTGAGCTTCCTGGGCCATGTTATTGGCCATAACATCATGAAACCTGAAGATGGTACAGTTACAAAAATATTACAGCTGCAAACGCCGAAGACTAAGAGGCAGGGGAAGAGTTTGTTAGGATTGATCAATGTCTATAATAAATTCGTCCCAGACTTTTCAACGTTGGCTGAGCCGCTTACGGGACTCACGAAAAAGGGGCAACCCAACAAAATAAAATGGGATTGTAAATGCGAAGATGCATTGGTCAAGATTAAAAAACTATTTTCAAAAAAACCTATCTTAAGATTGCCAGATCTTGGCAGAACGCTGATACTACACACTGATGCGTCGTCGGTAGGCATTGGTGCCTGTCTGATGCAGGACCACGGAGAGTCACTCCATTCAGTGTTGTATGTCAGTCGGAAGCTGTTGTCAGCAGAAACCAGATATTCTACAATTGATAGGGAGTGCCTTGCTATTGTCTGGGCGGTGTGTAAGCTGACACGATACTTGTTGGGGGCGCATTTTTTCCTCCAAACAGATCACAAACCACTGCTATTTTTGCAGTCGGCTAAATCCACCAGTGCTAAGTTGACACGCTGGGCATTATTGCTGCAGCAGTTCAACTTTACTATTTAGCCAATTCAGGGTGTACATAACATTGTAGCAGATGTCCTGTCCAGGTTATGAGCTTGGTGGAGGACAGGGACATTGGAAGAAGGTGTTTATGATAATCTATATAAGAGACGTATTATAATTACTAGAGTTGATGTTTATGAAGATGTATTATGGTATATGATTTATGTATCACTATGCCATAAAGGCAATATGGATAAATTTATATTCAATGTATCTGTAAATCATGGTATTATATATGTATATTTACAGTATGTAGACAGGTTGTTTATACTATGAGATTATGCCTTATTATTGATACCTTGATATGAATAATTAATTTGTGACATATATTGTATTTCATAGACCAGGTCTGGACAGTCATTGTTATTTTTCACGACTAACAGTACCTGGGACGATTAGTACATTCTCAAATTGTATTTGTTGCATGATGTGAGATGGCATGAACGACAATGGTATGGGACAACTTTGGCATTCTCCAGGTTGATGAGGAGGAGCCGTCTTGGCATTCTGTTCGTCCATACTCCGAAGGGGGTTGGGCGCGACTCCTCCGGTGGAAGAAAACTTCGTTTTCTTTCTTAAGGGGGGGGGGATGTCACAGTATAAATATTATAAAATATTAAGCTGGTCACGCTGTAGAGTGTCGACCCTGATACTAATTTAAAACCCGTTTGGTCAGTTGGGCCAGAACGGAAGAGGATATGAAACTTTTGGAGGGAAGGCATTCTAGGAGATGTCTACCGTCCCGTGCGGACGTTGTCCCTTTGTCAGCTGTGGTGCTGGGATTATGTGAATGCCATTTTGGTTTATATTTCTTGCCGATTTTCAGGTGGTCAGGATTATTTGGTATACTGCTAGAACGTTGGTGTAAATTCTAGTGGTTTTTTTCCTGGGTATTATTTATGTTAAGTATCTTGCATTCATGGAGTGCTTGCTTCAGTACAGGGCTTAGCTAGTGAGCTAAAGTCATTGTGTAGTCACTGGATAGATTAGATCGGTGATTATGTTCAGTGGCGGATCTACTATGAAACTAATGAAGCTTAAGCTTCAGGGCCCCTAAATCAGAGTCCACATTGCTTATACCCAGACCTCGTTGCTGGTTGCGAAGGGGCCCCCATAACAGTTTAAGCTTCAGAGCCCCAAAAATGTAGGTCCGCCACTGATTATGTTACTGCTATATTGAGCTGTTAATTATGGCAAGTAGTTTGGCAGTTCCATTGCATCGTTATCCTATGTGTATTATTAGCCGTGTGTGGCTTCTGTGTGTGCGCAATATTTATTAAAGGGACCAAACCTGTTTCAGGTGTTATTGCATTATTTAATGTCAGCTATTGTGTGCTGTGGTCATATCTTTAGATAATGAGCCAGAGAATATAGATTGCCATGTGTTAAATCCATAGCATCAATAGTTTGTTGTTCTGACAATATATATATATATATATATATATATATATATATATATATATATATATATATATATATATATATATATATATATATATATATATATATATATACCGCGAGTTATATTGTTGTAGCTGTTGGAATCTCTCTTCAACAGTTTGTATGACCATGTCTAAGACCGCACAGAAGAAATATACTTTGAATTCTTGTTTTGGTTCTTGCGCTGCCCCTTCTTGCGTTGCTCAAACTGCTGCTTCTTTCTCCTTTTTCTAACTTGTTGTTTCTCAAAGTTTGGTTGTTTCTCTACGATCTTTGCAACATTTTTGTGCTAAACAACTTAAAGCAAAAATAAAAAATCACACGTTTTGAGGTTGAATATATCAACCATGACAGAACACTTCTTCACCATTAGCTAGTCTTGTCTTGTAGTGTATAGGAGCAAATAACCTTTTTTGAGTCTTTAGGAAAATCATGTGATGCAAGCTGCTGTGGTCGATTTTGTATTATACGCTCGAGCAAATTATCACTGCCGTATTTTAGCCAGTTAGCAGGGTCACTGTAATTCAAGCCAGGCACAATAACATCTTCTTTGGCAGGATTTACAGTACTCTCTCTTTTCTTGATATCCTCTATTTTCTATGTTTACCAGAAATATTTCAAATTGGTGAAACTTCTGTCTTAGAGTTTATATCATTTGTAGTAGGAGCACCACATTCACTACCCTCATTGCTAGTTTCAACAAGAGTATAGAAATATTCTTGTTCTTCACTTACTATATGTGTACACGGGCATTTCAGGAAATGCATTGCCTTTTCTGCCTTTCGTTTGCGATATAGAGCTCCAGATGGTCGTTTTTTATCAGCCAAAGCTCACTAGAAAAATGAATACATTTTCTAAATAAAATAAAGATGTGACTATAAGATTAATAATTGATTGCGCTTTCACTTTTGAGATGTGTATGTACGAGTATGTATGTCCCAAGGTTGATGCGTGGTAGGCCGCACTTTTGTGTTGTGTATTTTATGTCGTCGTGTTGGAGTGTACATCTGTGGTAACCGCCCTCATTAAAGCTGCACGAGTTTGCATTGTGTTGGGCTCATGTCCGGGATTATGTCGCTGAATATTTTAAAGGTGATAAAATCAAGTTTAATTGTCATGTGAGTTCACATTTCGTGTTGGTATCACGCAGCCAATATGGCGGTCTTGTGACGTGTCTATCGAACAGCGTTCCAAAACATCACACATTTAATGAAGGCTATTATTACTGCTGATATCAAGTTTTGCGAAGCAATATTAATATCGCAAGTCGAAGCCACGCCTTATTATAACCATACATGCCCAATGTGGTAGCCATGTATTAGTTCAACTTTAAGATCTTCGATCTATGACAATAGAAATATGTCAAACCAACTCGATCTGACGAATAACGTTGAAGACTACTCAAGGGCCTTTTCACTCAGCTGTCTGAGTGTGAAGATTAGGCCTTGAGTACTTCGGTTTGCTCGGAATCCGCACTGGACCTCAGCCAATTATGGCTCAACTAGGCATCGGAGTCTCTGCTCTAGGATTCTAGAGTAGATTTTACCAAGGACACTGAGAAGGGATATGACTCTATGGTTTCCACATTGTCGATTGCCACCCTTTTTGAAAATTGGTGTTATGATGGCAATCTCAAGTCCTTTGGTATGGTCTTGTTGCACCACGCTGCCTGTAGGAAATGCGCGAACAGGGATTGATTAAAAATATGTTTTCCGAAGTAAGGACATTGAAGAACAACAACTTTAAACCATCACATCGAGCAATAAACGTCAAGAAGGGCGACACTCTAACAGAACGTAAAGACACCCTGAACAGATAGAAGGAGTAATGTCAAGAAATGTACAAGGAAATAAATAAAGTGGCAAATAACAACAACATGAATGTAGCGGAATGTGAACCAGAACCTACTATAGAGAAAGTCAGGAACGCAATGAAACACTTGAAGAGTCGAAAATCTCCATTTTGTGATGAAATAACAGCTGAAATGATACAGGCAGGAGGAGAAGGCAGCACTCATATATACCATGCATTATGCTGTAAGATCTGACAAAGCGGAATTTGGCCCAAGGAATGGAAAAGATAAATTTACATACCTGTTATGAGTAAATTTCATAACATGTCTGTCGATATAAAAATGGTTCGACAAGGCTTCTCGTTTGTTTATTATATGTAGTCATTGGTAACACAGGAAGTGACGTCATTGCCTCATGTTGCAGATCGGCAGACGTCAAAGTTGCGATCACCAAAAGTGGGAGATCGTCTGCCGGGGTCTTCTATGTGTGTAGTTGTGGCAAGTGGACGTATGTCTCTGAGCTCGTGAAATATATATTAATTGTGTATAATCCTTATGATGTTCCAGCACTAGATCATCAATATGCCTCTGTTCGATGATACTAGATATATTTAAAAAGGGAAGATGGATTCTGTTGAAAACGTGAGTCAGAATTAAATAAATTGTGAAGTCGATCTAACGACAGTGTTTTCGAGCTATGACATTACAGAGACTCGTTTATGAAGGCTTAAAGAATGCCGTTATATATTGAATGGTTGTGTAACTGATCATGGAGCATCGTCTCATGTTTTATTAAACATTTGTGAATCGTTTCCACTTCGCTTTCATCTACTTGACGATGGCAGTTTGGTGTGGATTGTGTGCGGTGGTCTTGTGATAAAACGTTAGCAGTTCTTGGCCAGCGTAACTAGAAGGTTACTGCATATGAATATTATAATTTTATAAATTTAAAAGACCCTGTCGCGCAACATTTGGGGGCCAAGCCGGGATGCTGAGGAGATGTCAGGAAATTTGTGTCAAGTCGTTGGACTTCGTGTTATGCCTATGTCAAAATTTTTCAAGATGGCGGTGTGTGTCGGCTGCTGGCTGCTTTGTTAAACCTAACCCCGGTCTACACGGAGTCTGTTTCATCGTTCCTTGTGAAGGAGGCGGAAACAAGGAGGATTTTTTTCTGGCATTCAGATGAGTATATATATATAGATACATGCAGCTTGTGATCTAAGCAATCTCGTTTGCCAGAGTTCTCTCTTTATGTGATATGTGTTTTTGTGACTATATGTTTCTGTATTAAGTGGGTGGTTGGAAGGACTCATGAATTATCAATACCTCATTGTATGGTTGAGAATTCATAGGCGTTCTTTAGTTCTTTTACATCTGATTTTTTTCCAAATTAAGGGGCCGGCGAACATAGCTGAGTGTTACTTCCTTGATTGAATTAACTAGATAGACTGCCTGCGTCAGGGTCAGCGAACCAGTGCTGACCAAGACCCTACTCCACCTCCAAGTGGTGGTCCTGGAAACAGGCTGCATCACTGCAGTCTGGCTAAGTGAGTAGGGATCGAAGAGGGAAGGCTAACCCGGTCCCAAAAATGCGGTGCTGAAGTCATATGTGTCGGCCGAAAGGCACAAATATCGCAGCTTTGCTTTAAACGGACACAATGCAACCAACGTCCTTTTCAGGACGAACAAAGAAGAAGAAAGAAGAAGAAGAAGATTGAATTAACCAGGTTCAATATTTGTCTAGTTGTGAAGGTCCTGTTATTTGAAAAGTTTGTTATTGGTGTGAAGTTAATTGTTTTTTTAAATTCAGTTTTTCTCCATTATTGTTTGTGAAATTGTTGGTCTATTCTTGCTATCCTTCAGTTATTAGATGTCATATATGTTGTAAAATTGTGCTTGTCTTGCCATAAGTGTGGTAGAGCTAATTTTTTTTCCATTTGTTCTACAGTTCATACATGTCTGCCTTAGTTGATCATTTGTATTATCTTCAATTAGTTCTTTCACTGTATTTTGTCCTCTTGTTCGTATCTATTGTTTTGCTCCTATAATAACATCTCATCTTACATGCAGTTGATTGATTTTGAGGGGTGAAATAAGTATTGCTAATATTGCTCACATATTCATTAAATAATATATGCATTATTGGTCAGCTATTTGAAGAAAATAATAGTGAATAATGGCTACATTGGAGTATTTTTTATTAAGGTTGGAAAAGAATGTGGAATAGAGGGTGAAGCTTTAAAAGTATTTGCATTAAATGAGCAGGCGAAAGAATTAAAAAGGCTAGAAGACAATGAACTCAGAGATCAAAGACAATTAGATAAGGAGGAGAAGAAGAGAGTTGAAGAATTAGCTGAAAAAAGGAGAGAAGAAGAATTAGCTGAGAAGAGGAGACAAGATGAATTAACTCTTGAACAAGAGAATAGGAGAAGAGAATATGAAATGGAAGAACAAAAATTGGCACAAGCTCAGGCTGAAATAAAAGCACAACAGGAGCTTGAGAAAAATTAGCCTATGCTCAGAACTTGAGAATGGCAGAACTTGAGTTGGAAAAATTAAGACTTCAACTTCCACAGTGAATGGTGAAGCTGGAAAAAAGACCATGCTTCCACTTTTAAGCTCAATTTGCCAAAATGTAGCTCAAATATTGATGACATTTCATGCTTTCTAAATAGATATGAAACTTATTGCCAAGAGTTTAAAATTGATAGAGCAACGTGGCCTAGGAGGTTGATGAGTTTATTGGTGGGTGAGGCTCTTACAACAGTTTGCACAATGGATGATCAGACTAGAAATGACTATGAGGCTGTTAAAGCCTTGTTGCTAAAGAAGTATCAATTGGGTGAAAATGGGTATAGGTTGAAACTTAAATCATTATTATCCGATTCAGCTAAGGATTTTGCTGAATTTGTTTCATCTATTAAGCTTTACTTTTCTAGATGGGTTGATTTGTCAAAAATTGAAAAAACTTTTGATGGGCTGGCTGATTTGATTCTAAGAGACAAAGTGTTGTCTTCAATCAGTGGTGACTTTTTATCATTCCTACAGGAGAGAAAACCTGAAACATTATCTGCTATGGGAAATTTTGGTCGACAATACCAGATTGCACATCCTGGTAGGAACCTTAGCAAAAATAACTTTAAAGATTTCTTGCCAGTGGCATCTGCTAGGACTGTGGTGCCTAATTCACCAAGACAGAGATCTAATAGTATGGATAGAAACTTTCGAGTAAATCGAGATCATAATAATGGCAATTTCAGGGGGAAATATAATTTCAATTAAAGAACACAACAGCCTCAAAGAAATTATAACTCTTATGATGATGGATATTTTCCTCCACAATCATCCTTCAGGTCTAATGAATATCAGAACAGAGGTGGATATAATTTCAGATCAGGTAGAGGACAAAGGTCATTTTACAGAAATAATGACAATTCTTTTAATAACAGAGGTTCTCAACAGAACAATAACTTTAGGCAGTCAAGGAACCCTGAACGTTCTAATGCTGTTGTGCATCTCAATGACAGTAATCCAGTACAGAATACAAATGGTGTCTCTCATGCTAATGCATGTAGTGTAGACTTATCTAACAGTACTAATTGTTCTTAATGTAATTCTCTGTTTCATCTAAAGCGAGTTCCTAGGAAGAATAATTGTCTGGATTTGTTGAACCTCCATGGATGTTGAGATTTTTGTAAATAAACCTGCTTTGTTGAATTAAATTACTTCAGTTTCCTTGAGATATGAAAGAATGAGAAATAGAGGGAAATTAGGAGTGAGAGTAGACAAGAGATCATAGAAACACCACTAGTACGAGGTAGTCGCTGAGGAAGAACAAGGAGAGAAGAACGTGGTCTGGGTTTAAGACAAAATATACTTCATCCAAGAACTACAACCTCTGGCGGAAAAAGGAAGCCAGTAAAAGAGATAGTCTTACTTGGAAGATAAGAGAAAGAAGAGGTAGACTGACAGGTTGAATAGAGATTAACTAGGCCTGCCACAGTCACCTAGTTAAAATATATTAGAAGGAACATTGCCACTGTCACATATTGTAATTGTGTGGACATCCTTTGCCAATTATGTCCTCCTATGATGGGACAGGTTCACTGGTGTTTAATAAAGGTTTTGTTAACAACCAACTTGTTTCCCTTCTCAGGGACACAAAGTGCACTACGGTTGGAGTGCGCAGGTCGTTGATAGATCAATTAGATAACACAGGCAGGGAGGTTAAATGCATTACATTCAGGTGCACAGTGGAATACTATCCTACTGCAGAATTATTTCTGGATACCCCTTACTTTACAGGAAGGACTCTCGTGTGCCTGTTGAACAATCCTATTTCAAGAATAACCATGGGAAATATTCCTGGACTTCGTGAGTGCACTAAGGAAGATACTGTGCAATGGGAACAACAGCATCTGGTTATTGCAAATGCTGTCACGACCAGAGCTCAGGCTCGTGCTGAGTTACATAATCACCACCAAATTGATAATGTTGTGGATGATGCGATGAATGATGAGAGTGAGACTGAGGAGGTGGTGACACATGAGGAAAATAATGATGAGGAGGAGGAAGAAAATGTTGATACTTTGCAGTTAGAACTTATTGATAAGGATTCATTCATTCAGAGACAGAATGAAGATGATTCCTTAAAGAAATTTTTTCAGGTGGCAATGTCTGATTATTTGGTGGTTAATGATAATTCTATACATTGGTATACTTTAAATAATGGAATTTTAGTTAGAAATTTCCAAGATTCCACATCTGTGAAAAAACAGATCATGGTACCAGCTTGTTTTCGCCCATTCGTTTTACGATATGCTCACGATATTAATTGCGCAGGGCATTTGGGGATTGCCAGGACAAAACAGAGGGCTTTGTCTCATTTCTTTTGGCCTGGAGTGACAGAAGAT
The DNA here is from genome assembly GCA_024509875.1 of Oreohelix idahoensis. Classification (NCBI taxonomy): domain Eukaryota; kingdom Metazoa; phylum Mollusca; class Gastropoda; order Stylommatophora; family Oreohelicidae; genus Oreohelix; species Oreohelix idahoensis. Next base: position 44,993 of record JAMPIV010006919.1, on the reverse strand, counting down.
GTCAAATCTTTTTGTCGCACATGCAAAGTTTGCCAAGATGTGGCAACAAAAAGACCCAAACATAATGCGCCTATCCAGGCATCGGATATATCATTGCGTCCTTTCGCAAAGATGGCAATTGACCTTATTGGTTCCCTATCAGTCACGTCAGCTAGAGGTCACAGATATGTGCTGACCTGCATTGATATGTGCACGCGCTGGCCAGAGGCTATTCCTCTTAAAACCATAACAACAGTGTATGTCACTGATGCGCTATTTTTAATTTTCAGCCGATTGGGTTTTCCCAAAAATATTTTATCATACCGGAGAACTCAATTCGTCTCTGACGACATGACACAAGTGATGAAAGAGTTCGATATAAACCGTTCTCTTAGCTCAATATACCATGCAAGTTCAAATGGGAAAATTGAGAGACTCAATCGTAGCCTTAAACAGATGTTAGGCAAAGTTACTGCGCAGTACCCGCAAGACTGGGTTAGAGTACTACCAGCAGTTTCGTTCGCATATAGGGAAATACCCAACGAACATACTGGTTTTGCTCCTTCTGAGTTAGTCTTTGGAGCTAAGCCTAGAGGACCCAAGTCCATTCTAAAACAACTGTTTGTTGGAGCTGACATGAATGAAGATGTTCAAACCTCTTACCAATATGTTGTGAATGTGAGAAAAAAAAATTATCGACGCATACCAGATATCATTAGAGGCGTCGGAAAAAGCAAAACTGAAGGCTCGTTTGTTTGTAAATCAAAACAGAAAACTACGCCAATTATAGCCGGGTGATGAGGCATATGTGTTATTACCAAATAAAGACAATAAATTACTTGTTTCGTGGAGAGGACCATATTCTTTTATTGAGAAATTGTCAGATGATGACTACACTGTATCTATAAGTTAGTTGCTTATCCTTTACAGGACGTGGCAATCAAACCCAGCTTTTATTGGCTGTTTGTGATTTTTCTAGGCATTTTTTTCATTCAGTAGTTTGCTATTGCTTTCTGAACGGTACGGCGCTTGTACCATTGTTAAAAATCCACACAAAGCGATCTGCTACCAAATCGCCTGCAGCAGGTTTCGAACCTGGTATATCTGGATTATGAAACTGCGTTCATATCCATTAGGCCACAGACGCCGACAAGGAAAACGAAAAACCCTTTCATATCAACATGCTGCAGCAATTTCATTCTCGTCGTTTACATCTAAAACCAGTCTTTGAAGCTATCGACGAATCTATTGATCGTCGCTCTTCCCTGGCGGTGATTCAGGAAGAGTTATCTGACTTACCTGGTGGTTCTGAACCACTTTTGTCTTTACCAAATTTACCTCTTTTGTCTACTGAGATAGAAAGATATTTCTATTTCGCCAACTCTTGCTTCTTATCAGAAGGATCAGATTTCTTTGTTACTACAATCTTTTTCTGATGTGCTCACGGATGTTCCTGGCCATACTGATATCATTCAACATGATATCCTGCTGACAGATTTCAGACCTATCAAACTGAAACCATATCCTATCACTTTTCATCTGCAATCACAGGTACAGGAAGAAATAAAGGATATGATTCTTCTTCTTCTTGCGATCGCATCTTTGATGATTACACCGTCAGACGAGTTCTCATGATGAATTCGACTGTTGTTTGAAGTTCCTCTTTAACTCCATATAGCTTTGAGTTTAGTGTTGAGTCATTCGGCCAGTATATCTTTCTTAACTGGTCATACAGAGGACAGTCCTGTAGAACATGCTCAGCAGTTTGTTCGTTTAATCCACATGTGCACAGTGGTGAAGCAGACAATCGTAGCTTGTGCATGTGTTTATTCAGTTTGTTATGCCCTGTCCTGAGTCGAAAAATAGTTATCTGTCCCTGCCGGTCGAGAGTGTGATAGTCGTCTTTGGGTTGGTTCTGTTCTCTTCTGATAGTCTGGATAGCTCTCTTTTTCTCAAAGTATGTGACTTCATTATCTTCTTGTTCACATTCTCCTCCCTTTTTTGCAAGTTTATCTGCCTTTTCATTTCCGGGTACACCACAATGAGATGGTACCCACTGAAGTATGGTTCTCTTTTTGGCAGCTACCTTGTTTAGTTCATTTCTCAGATGCGGGAGTTTACCACCCTTGAGAGCTTGCAGGACAGACAGTGCATCTGTGAGGATGACTACCTGGTGGCAGTCAGAGTTGGTGTTATAAATCATATTTGCAGCTTGCTCTAGAGCTTGAACCTCAGCTGTATAGTTGGAACAGAATTTACCAGTGGGAATGTGCCTAGTCTCATAGTGGTTGTCAGGATATGAGATAAAGATACCGGCACCTCCATTCCTAACAGCATTAGTTGCTGATCCATCTGTATAGGCATGTATCCATGATTGATCGGGATAGCTTTCTTGGATCATACTCAATGTAGCAGTTCGTTTTTGCAGATCATTATACTCACATCCACTTGTGAGACCACAGACTGATGTATTAATTTGGAGGGCACTGCTGGCCTGCTCCCATGGTACAGGGTATAGGGTGGGCTTCAGTGGTGTTGTCTTCATGGATAGGTCTTCTTGATGCTGTCTTATAAGTCTTTTCCCCCGATGCACAAAGCTGCTACGCTTTAGACGTCCCAATGCCAGATCATCTAGTCTTGCCTTCATTGGGTGCATTGGCATACTGTTATACTTTTCCATCTGGATCATGGTTTTTGTGTCTCTTCTATGGGACAATGTCTGTAATCCAGCAACCTTCTGCATCTCTGTTATTGGTGTAGTTTTCATGGCTCCTGTAATGAGCCTGAGAGCTTGATTTTGCACCTTGTCCAAAGACTGCAGATGTGAGTTAGCAGTTAGCAGCTGATGACCATGCTGCTGAGCTAAACTCTAAGTGTGGTCTTATTACTCCATTATAAATCTTCTTTAGATTTCGTTCATTTGCTCCCCAGTTGGTACCTGCTAATTTTCTGAGTATGCCTAGTCGCCTTCGGGCCTTTCCTTCTGCATTTTCAATATGCTTATTCCATGTAAGCCTTTGGTCAAATGTCACCCCAAGATAGGTGGGGTAGCTTTCTTCCTTGATCACGGTTGTCCCTAGGTGTATGTTAGCTGATTTGTCCTTGGGGGCGAGGGAGAACAGTGTTGTGGAGGTTTTGTCTGTGTTTATTGTGATAAGCCATTTCTCTGCCCATGACACTAGCATGTCTGCTGCCCGCTGCATTCTATAATTTGCTGTGGTGACATTTTCATCAGCGCACCAGAGTACTAGGTCATCTGCATATAAGGCAGCTTTCACTCCTGCAGGGAGATCTTTCACCAGGTCATTGATGTAAACAAGGAAGAGTGTTGGGGAAATTACTCCTCCTTGAGGTACCCCCTGATGGAGCAACACTTTTCTGCTCTGCAGACCGTCAAGAGTGACTCTAGTTCTCCTGTTATGCAAGTATGACTGGATCCATTTCATCATGTTGCCTTGGATTCCACTTCTCCTAAGTTTTGCAATGAGGCCATCTTTCCACACTTTGTCAAAGGCCTGCTTGAAGTCGACCCAGATCGTTAGGACCTTTTTCTTCTCCTGGAAGGCATCTTCTATTGCTTGAGACAAGTAAGTAACTTGGTCTTCTATACTGTAGCATTCTCTAAATCCAGCTTGTTCCGGCACCAGGATCTGCTCAGACTCTAAATACCATTTCAATCTGAGGTTGACTATTCGCTCCATAGTCTTCCCAACACAGCTTGTGAGACTGATTGGCCGGTAACTTGCAGCCTCGGTCTTACATTTCCCTTTCTTTAGTATGGGTATTGTGATGGCTTCTCTCCATACTTGGGGTACCGTTCCTTTCAACCAGCTGTGGTTGAATATCTCAAGCAGTTTTGTCTTTGCTGCTGAGCTCAGATTTACTAGCATTTCGTTGCTGATTTTGTCTGGGCCGGGTGACTTTTGAAACTTAAGCTTGGAAATAGCCTTCTGTAGTTCTCCTAGTGTGATGGGTTCCCTCATTGGGGCAGGAGTATCTGTCTGTCCCATGGTTGCCAGTATTTCTTTTCTTATCTCTCTCTGATGATCTATGTTAATGGGTAAGTTGCTTTCTGAACTGTATCTTCTAGCAAACAAGTCTGCAGCTTGTTTTCCTCTGAAAAGTTTGCCACCTTCATCCAATGTGATAGTCTGCCTAGGTGAGGAACGCTCTTCATTTAGAGACTTGACTAATCTCCAAAGTTTCCTGCCGTCTTTCTCAAGGTTCAGCGATGCCGTTTTAGTTCTCCAGCTTTTCCGTTTTTCTTCTAGCTTTGTTCTCTGAAACTCTGCTACAGCCTTTTTCCATTTGTTGTGAGTTTCAAGTGAAGGCTGAGACTCTGCGTCCTTTCTAGCCCTGTCCATGGCTTCCTGACGTTCTTGGAGTGTGCTGGACCAGTATGGTATGTAGTTACGCCGGCATCCTTTGGGAATGGTTTCTTTTGCAGCTTGTAGTATGCATCTGTTGAAGTCTTTTACCACTTCATTAATGTCTCTGTTCTGTACCTTGAGGGTAGACAGCAGCGTGTTCACCTGATGCCTGAATAAACCCCAGTTGGCTTTTTTGTAGTTCCATCTTGTAATGGCTGGGCCTGTACTGAGAGTTGCACTCTGGACAGTAAGAAAGATTGGGCGATGGTCGCTTCCCCCTAGTTGGTCTCCTACTTCTCTACTAATAGATCCAGCTATATCTGGTGTGGAGAAGGCAAGATCTGGTGTTGAAGTTGTGTGCCATCCTCTGGAGTAGAAGGTAGGAGTATCTGTGGCATTATTGACTAGGATTAGGGAGTGATCATCTTGCCAAGTTTCAACCTCTTCACCTCTGTGATCCAGATGGTTATAGCCCCAGCTCTGGGAGTAGCTATTAAAGTCTCCAACTGCTATAAAGTTGGTGGCTGGTACCTGTATAGAGCTGAGACTCAGGGGTTTGTTGTTCGGACAGTAATAGTTCAGGAGTTCTATTTCCATCTTGTCTACCTTTATCTGCAACAGCTGATATTCTGCTCCATCCATGAAGGTTTTCCTTTCGTGTGCAGGAATGTTATTCCTTACAAGAGTAAGTACTCCTCCTTTTCGTCTATCTTTTCTGTCGGATCTGAAGCATTGATATCCCCTTATTTTAAAGGTTTGATCTGCTTTCAAGTGAGTCTCTTGGATACAGCAAACACTGACTTGCTTCTCATACAAGATGTTTTCCAGCTCTGTCTTTTTGCTGTATCCAGCCTGCTTGCTGTTCACTCCCTCTGCATTCCAGTGCATCATGACAAGTGGCACTCTGGGTTTCTCTTTTTCTGTTTTGTTTTGGTCAGTAGTTCTCCTCCGCCGTCTGCTGACTCCACAAGACGGTCTAGAGGGTCCTCCAGTAGCTGAGGGTGGGCTCTGTCGAGGCTCAGAGCCCGGCACTGCACCTGCCTGGTGGAGCTCCACAGGGCGAGCACCAGTACGAGATTTATTTGACGGTGTACTCTCCATAGAAAAAAAAAGCGAGTTGCGTGATACTGTGGTTTCCGGTGCGCCTTCTGGCCCAGTATCTATGACTTTAGCACCTGTTCAACGGGAGAGTGGGCTCATCCCTAATCTGTTTATGTTCCCAGTAGTAGACTATTCGCAAGCAGCCTGGGGGTGTCACTGCTCTGCGCGGACCTTGTTTACCGAGGCGGCGTCCGAGCTCGTATGGTGAAAATATGGTTGCATTATCTTCAAAATAGCCCTGTCTTTCCTGCCATCCTGCAACTTTGAGTTAGGGAGTTCTGAGCTCCAGTCTCTTTCCCAGGCATTTTATCCTGGCCTGGCACGCATACAGAGGACCCCACTTCTGGTTCTAAGTTAGCAGTTGGGGACAGGTGGGGTAGCACACTGTGCATTCCCCGTCATCCAGGGGGCTCTCCAACTATGCAGAGCTTGCACAATGCTGTGCTCTGGTTCTGGGCTCACCCAAGGAATCCTCACGTCCTGCACAGAGCCACTTCCAGATACCCACCACCTGCCAACCCCCCATTGTAGAAATCTCCTGCATGCGGCCATCCAGTCAAGAGCCAGTATTAAGTCTGGTGCCCAAGTGATTCCCCCCAAGCTCAGTGTGCAATTCTGGGTTCTCATCATGCTGCAACACAGGGGGGATTGTGATGCTCAGCCATCTCTCTCAACTCTGCACCGATAAATGACATCGGGGACTTAACTGTGTCTCAGTACTGGGAGGCCCCGTTTCCGGGTACACCACACACAGCCAGTTGAGGCAACGGTCGCCGTGGGCGTGTCTTCAGTGGGGAAGTTGTGGAGTCTTCCTGTCCATGTTCTTGCACATCCTAACACTGCCCGCAAGACATCAGAGGTTTGGAGAGTGGCCTTCTCTGCTTTTTTGAGCCGGGGTGGGCTCCCCGGGCAAGTCTCGATGGGGATCGGGACGTGTCCACGCGCCAGTGGGCCCAGCATCGGCCGCATCTGTTGGAGGACTTGCTCTGCCAGGTTTGAGTTAGTAAATTCCAACTTTGTCATCTTCTTGGCATTGTGATGCTGGGGTGCCTGTGGATTTCCTAACGCCCCGGGTAGAAGCCAGAAGTGTACTGTGCCAGCTCTGGGGGAGATAAAGGGGGTGTTTCTGCGTCTCCTTGTGATACGTAGCCAAGGTAGGGCTCACAGTGCTCTTTCCCCGCCACCAAATTGCCTGCTGGTTACGCCGAGTTCTCCGAGGCTCTAGGCATGTGACCAAGAGTTGAAGGCAATAGGATCGTCACGTCCTGAGTCTCTGTACCTGTACGATGGGTTCCGATCTTCAGGGAGCAGTCCACACTCGTTCCCACTCCCAAGACTTGTTCAGTATCCATCTGGCTCCTTCCCACCCACAGAGGGCGTGTACGGTGTAGTGCACCGGTTTTATTATCGAGGTTTGCTCCTCTAGATCCGTTGTGTTTAGCCTGAGGATTCGCACCCTCAGTTACCAGGACTACCTCGAGGAGGGTGTGGCTCTTCACCACGCACAACGATCTTGGGGTATGAGAGGTTTTGCTAGGCCAAGAGACTAACACCGCAATGGTCGCTCCTTTCATGAACAGAATTCACTAGGCCTAGGCTGAAGCAAGGGGGGAAACCCACTACCCACAACACCAGCACATCATACCCCCTGTCTGTAGACTTTGCCCCAAAGGATATGATAAAGTTGAATATAATTTCTCCATCACAATCTCTATACAGTTTTCCTATGGTGTTAATTAGAAAGAAAGACAAATCCATTCGGATTTGCATAGATTTCAGGCGTTTGAATGCTTTGACCATCCAAGACGCTAAATCATTACCTTTACTGGAGTCTCTTCTAGATAGGCTAGCTACAGCTACGTTCTTTAGTAAAATTGACTTGTCAAAAAGCTATTGGCAGGTTCCATTAACGGACAAAGCTAAACCTTATTCAGCTTTCGCTACACCTCTAGGACTGTTTCAGTTTAATTTTATGTCCATCGGTCTTGTTAACGCTCCTGCTACTTTTGTTCGCATGATGCGCAAACTTTTCTCTGACCGTGATGACTTAATTACTTATATTGATGATATTTGTCTGTTTCATCAATCTTGGGAGGAACATGTTCTTGGAGTTCAATTTTTGTTGAATACTTTGCGTCGTCATAACCTTACTGATACACCTTCCAAAACAAGAATAGGATTCACTGAAATTTTTGCTCTTGGTCATATAAGGTAGGAGGTGGTTTTCTTAAACCTGAAGATTCAACTTTCTCTAAAACCTTGAATCTTGAAACTCCTAAAACAAAGAAACAGGTTCGCAGTCTGTTAGGTTTGGTCAGTTTCTACAGAACGTTCTTGCCTAATTTTTCAGAAATTACTCCAGTTCTGTCTTCGTTGTTAAGAAAGAACTCCCAAAATAAGATTATTTGGTCCCTTGCATGCGATGTTTCTTTAAATATATTACAAATCTGTTTTTCTAAATCACCAATTTTGAGATTACCTGGCGCTCGATTTCCTTTTACCCTCAGAGTAGACGCCTCTGGATCAGGAATCGATGGAAAGCTTATGCAAGAGTTTGATGGTTGAATGCATCAAATACTATACGTCAGTAGAAAATTAACCCCAACTGAACAAAATTATTTAATTGTGGAGAAAGAGTTGCTGGCGATTGTGTTTTGTTTCTCAAAGTTACAACGGTATCTTATTGGATCAAGATTCATCTTGGAGACGGATCAGAAAGCTCTGTTGTATCTAAAAACGGCAAGATTTAAGAATGAGAGGGCTTCCATGGCATCTCTTGCTCTTCAGCCGTACGATTACGACATACGAGCGATCAAGGGCAGTCAGAATGTCATGGCAGATGTCCTGTCGCGTTGTATCAAAGACCCTCTGTCACCAATAAATTCACGAAATGCAGGGGGACTTGTAATGTTGAAACTAACCTATGGACTGACTTCGTGATATGATGATCCGTGGAATATTACATTTCTGATAACGTTTTTGTCTGACACTACTACATTTGAACAAAAAGTCCAAGGGTGGAGGATACCATGACCTGCTGTAAGATGCTAATGCTGGGAACTATGTTAAATTGTCGCATTTTAAAGAATATCCTTTAATGACTTTTTAACAGAGCTTCCAAGATTAATCGGTGCACACGGCACCTGATGGTGATGAATGCTGAAATGATCAATTTCGTGTAATATCTCTTTCAACTCAGTACATTACGTGAATGTATTGTGCCTTATTGACAATGATCATATTCCGTTTACAGACTTACAAACACTCATAATGTTGAATGATGAAAATACGGTGACTTGAGGATATTTCTTGCAGACATTTCTTTTATTGTAATATGAATAACGGCATCTACAGATGAAGAGACATAACTCTAGATTAACTCGCATAATCAAGGGAAACTACAAAGAAATTTTCTATCTGACAATTTTTCGATTTTCAATCTGTTTGCACGTGCGCATTTGGACTTAATATGAACATACGATTGTATGGAAGACTTTCATGGATATTGACATTGTTCTAACTGGACATATTGTCACTAGACTTTAGTTTAATATATCATTGAATGTGAATAATTTCATCACATTACGCATTTTAACTACAGTGCTTAAAGTGAGTGTTAATTAATTTTAATTCGCCAGATATGGTTTGGTCTTTGATACAAATCCTTTTCACACGCACACTAGATTTTTCATCAATATATATTGCTGATAGTACATACTATTATCTATTCGTACAACACATCAGCATATTCATATTTAGGTTCTCACACAACAGTGTTAGAGGCAAGATAACATTTTAATTATACCACAGTACACTTTTGCTGCCTAGTACTTATCGGTTCACTTAACATTAATTTTGTTGATGTATAATGTTGCATTCATTCCCTTTCTTAGTATGATTGTCTGCCTCATTTTATCTATTGACTCTATTACATATTTCTATCAATTTTAATGCTTTGCATTATTGCTAGTGATTAATAAGAAATTAATTTGACTACTGATACTGGACTTGACGGATAGGTGTTACTGGACGGTGCGTGGTATGTGAGTGCATGTATTGCTACCATCATTTTTAACATGTTGAGGGCTTTTAGTGATCGCCACCTCACATTGCTGTTAAAACCATTTGTGTCCTTTGTAGTCTTTGGCTTTGGTTTTCTTTACCAAAGTTCACACATTAAGTGTTTAATTGCCTACTCTGTGGCAGAAACCTGGATGCTATGCTATTTCGTTCTGACAGTGAAGTTTGATGATATCAAAATTCACTCTGGTGATGTTATACTCACACCACGGAAATAATGAAAACTTTGTTTCCATTATTTGGAGGCGGGGTGGGGGGAGTAAATGTTATGAGTAAAATTCATAACATGTCTGTTAATATCAAAATGGTTCGAAGGCTTCTCGTTTGTTTATTATATGTAGTAGTTGGTAACACAGGAAGTGACGTCATTGCGTCATGGTGCAGATCGACAGAAGTCAATGTTGCGATCAGCAAAAGTGGGAGATCGTCTGCTGGGGTCTTCTATGTGTGTAGTTATGGCAAGTGGACATATGTCTCTGAGCTCGTGAAATATATATTAATTGTGCATAATCCCTATGATGTTCCAGCACTATATCATCAATATGCCTCTGTTAGATGATACTAGATATATTTAAAAAGGAAAGATGGATTCTGTTAAAAACGTGAGTCAGAATTAAATAAATTGTGAAGTCGATCTAACGACAGTGTTTTCGAGCTATGATATTACAGAGACTCGTTTATGACGGCTTAAAGAATGCCGTTATATATTGAATGGTTGTGTAGCTGATAATGGAGCATCGTCTCATGTTTTATTAAACATTTGTGAATCGTATCCACTTCGCTTTCAATGGTTTCCACTTCGCTTTCAACTACTTGACGATGGCAGTTTGGTGTGGAGGAATGGAAAAGATAAATTGACATACCCTTGTCAAAAAAATGGCAACCTGAAACTGTGCACAAGCTACAGAACTATAGCTCTTATAAGCCATGCCAGCAAAATACTATTACATATCATAATGAAAAGAATGCAACAAAAGCTGGAAACAGAAATTCACGAAGTACAGGAGAGTTTTCGACCAATTAGAGGCGCTAGAGTTCATATACTCAATATGAGGAACATCATATAAAAATGTAGAGAATTCAACGTTGACCTATATACTTGTTTCATTGATTACACCAAAGCTTTCGACTGTGTACAACATTAGCAGTTATGAACTATTATGAAAAAATATGTGATTTCCAAACCACCTTATACAACCCATTGCACTGCTGTATCAAGAACAACAGGCAGCCGTAAGAATAGATGGAGAAACATCAGAATGGTTTGAAGTACAGAAAGGTGTAAGACAATGCTGTACCCTTTCCCCTACCTGTTTAACATTTATGCCGAGAATATTATGAGAAACGTAAGAGATGACCAAGAACACACAGAGTTTGACCCATTCAACATTGGCGGATACCAGATCCCGGAAATCAGATATGCTGACGAAACAGTCCTCCTATCGACCAACCCAGATAGACTTGAATAATTAATTCTGTCGACCAAAATTCACTGCGAGGCCCAGAATCTATATCTAAACACCAAGAAGACCAAAGTATTGACAACAGACAAAGTAAAGACCAAACCAGAAATAGAAATTGATAACGAAGAACTGGAAAGTGTTAACAAATTCGAATACTTAGGATCAATCATCAACAGCTCTGGCGACTGTGCAGTAGAAATTAAAAGAAGACTTGCAAAGGCCTCACACAAACTAATACAGATGAAAAACCTATGGCAAGGCACAAGCAAAGAAACAAAGTTACAACTGATCAGAGCATGCACATTCCCAGTAGCAACATACGGCTGCGAGACATGGAAACTCAATAAAACAGTTGCAAATAAGATTACATCATTCGAAATGAAATGCTACAGAAGGATGTTGAGAATACCCTAGACAGAAAAAAAGACCAACAGAGAAGTACTGCACTCACTAAATGTAGAGGAAATTTGCTCCTAAATACAATCGCAATAAGGAAGCTGAAATTCTTCGGTCATATAAAACGACATAATAGTCTGGAAAAATTGGTAATGGAAGGCATAGTCCCTGAAAAAAAGGGGAAGGGGACGACCTAGACGACGGTGGATCCAGGACATCACAGAGAGTCTGAATATGTCTATGGAAGATGCAGGTCGACTTGCTCAAAATTGTGATGCGTTCAGAGCAGCTGTAATGGAGACAACGTTCTGGAGAGAATACGTCACATGATGATGAAACACATATTGGTCTGCTTAGTTTTCGTGTAGAGTTGTGTGCTTAAGCGAGAGATAACAAGCTTACTCGTCTGTGCAACACATTTTGGACAGACACGTATGACATAATCGCTTCCTGTCCGACTTTCACGTACAAGATTACTTTCGGTAAAGTAATAATTTGTTACATCTGAAACACATTGTCGTATGAGTTTACATATGTGTTGGTGAGTCCGCCTGCCAAGCAATCGGATGTTTTCATACCATATACGGAAGACTTGACCTCTACATTATGTACAAAATTTTTCCATGTCAGGAATATTTTGAAATCGCCCCCTCCCCCTACCAACTTTTTGTTTGAAACAATTGGCGCTTTCTTAGCTTCGTCACAAACGGATGCGGGTGCAGAACAGTGAATATGACCTGACACGTTTCAGTGTTAAGACACTGTGAAATTCACGCTTGCCAAGAAGACACCAGACTTGCAGTTGTTAGAATCAGGATTCCATCTTATCAGACTGGACACTTTTTATTGGAGTGTTTATCAGGACTTACAAAATAGCCCAGGAAATCTCTATCATTTTAAATAAGGAAAACCGGAATATCTGAGGAAATTGAACACAGGAAGCCAGAGAGGGAATTAAAGTTACAATTAACGACCCCATGTAAAGGGAGGATAAAAGGATCCCGTTACACGCCCATTGAGGCATATTTGGGAATATGGTGTTAGGCCCATATTTTCTTGACCATCGGCACACTAGGGGTGATGTGGTCAGCATCCTTAACCTTCCCAGAGTTGCTCTGGTACCAACATTGATGCTGTGTCGACCCAGGAACCGTTTGCGGCCTAAAAGAATCCCACCTTATCTGGGGATCGAACCATAGACCACTGAGCTAGGAAGCCAGTGCAGTAACCACTATGCTATCACGGCTCCCAACGACCCCATGTACACGTGTAAAAAGACATCGGCTAATGCCTTAACTTCGTTCATCTGAGCAAAAAGTTTGTGAGCCAGGATTGGCGTAAGTTGTCGTTTTACATTCTATATTTTCATTACTAACATGTGAACTAATATGCATATATTACCATGTGAATATTAATATGTTAAAATCGCTAGTGGATCTCCCAGTCATTTGAGGCTTGCAACTTCAGTGCATAGAATGATGATTTCATGACCTACCACTGCACGGGCTGGCGACTGCTTTATTGCTAGTTTCTTAAGGAGAACTAAAAGCATAAAGTAGTCTGAAGTTCCATATGGAGCAGCGAGGGGAAGATGAAAGAAATGATGTACATTTTAATTATAATACTTGCAGTATCAAACCAGTGTAAATGTCGATGTTAACATATTCACTTTAAAGTTAATAGAAGTGTCAAACTTTTCAAATCAGTGTAAACATAAATGAAAACATATTTAATTTATTTTGTGAACACTTTTTAATCAGATGAAATGTAAATGTAAACATATTCTATCTGTACTATTAATCTTTTCATTTAAATGTAAAATAACTATAACAGCTTTTCAATTTAAATGTAAAGAAAGTTTTCTCTCGAGAGAATAAAGTTAATTTTCATCGAGAGTACATTCTGAGTAAATGGGATGGTTGACTAGGAGAAAGTGGACACATAAGTATGTGTCGGGAAACGCAATACTCAGGAGAACGTTTCGTTTCTATTCTTTTACCATAGTTGTTGGTGGTGGTACCAGCTGAAGGATACTATCTCTGGAACAAGAAGGGAACAGTGGCGTGAGCTTTAAGACGGGTGACCAACTTTGTAGATTCTCCCTGATACTCCTGGGAACGAGCTGCACCATACATCTTTGACCAGCAACGAGGGTGAGCGATGTAAAAGGAACCAAAACATCGGGAGCAGAAATAACTACTGGCAGCTAAGTGCAATATATAAAAACTGCCAAAGTGAATTTTTTCATAGAACCTAATATCAATCAATGATGAGCCTTTTCTTTTTAAACTATTCAATTATTTTAAAACTGTTAAAACTGAAGTGATTATTAAATTTTGTTATTTGTAATTACATACTCTAAACAGAGCTATACCAGAATCATAAGAATTCCACTGAGTAAATCAGAGGAGGGGGCTTGAACGAGCTAAGATTAATCATTGCTTAATTCTTCACAAACGTTGTCGGCATATTCTAGAATTAACGTGCTCAGCCAATGCAGCATTGTTGTCGATTATCTGAATATCTGGTGAAATCTCCATTGAGATAGAAGCGTCATTACCCTTCTATTTACAAATCTGCCAAGAGTAATCTTGTGCGAAGGTATACACCGCTGAAGCCCATACCAGATACTCTTAAGTTTTGGCCACTGTTGGGCCACTTCTGCAAAGCAGGGGAGGCAATTCTGTCACACTCTTACACACATCTTTGAATTTCAGCTGCGGTTGCCCAACTGTTCTTTTCCCATCTGCCAGTTGTCCGTAGAATATATCTTTCGGGAATGCATTCATCTTCCTTACGGCGGACATGGCCAAGCCAGCGTAGTCTGCGCTGTCTAAGCAATGTATACATGCTTTGAAGGACAGCACGTGAAAACACCTCGACATTTGTCACTTTATCTTTCCACGAAATGCCGAGGATGTGGAGTAGACACCGTAGATGGAAGGTATTGATCCTTCTTTCTTGCTTAGCATAGGTTGCCCACGTCTTGCTGCCATATACGTAGAAGTGCGCTGGTGACGCAGGCGTTATATAACGCATCTTTGGTCTTCATTGTCAGTTTGGAGTTTCCCCAAACACGCGATGTGATGCGGGCAAAGGTAGCTGCAGCTTTGCTAATGCGGCTGTGAATTTCTGTGTCCAGAGACAGTTTGTCATTGATGGTAGACCCCAGGTATGTGAAGTGGTGCACCGCTGCCAACTCATAGTTATCGACAGTGATAACTGGTGCAGCACCCACATCTTGACTCAGCACATTTGTAAAATATAAATTAGAGTTGCATTTTTTTACATGGCTTAAAAAAAAATCTAATCTGTATAAAAATGTGACCCTCAAAGATCAACACTGCGCCCCTCTGAGGTATGCGCCCTTAGGAGGCTCACTACTTGGCCTAATGATAGTACCGGTTGTGAAGGCAATGAAAGCTACTCTATCATTCTGTATTTATATTTTGATATTATTGTCTGTCCCACCATATTTGTCCATACTGCTGCCAAGTTATGTGTATGATTCTACATCTTGTAGTGGTATTTTTTCAAGATCCACCTTGTTATCATTTTCTACATTTACTCTCATTATCGTTATCTTTTCCCTGTGTATTTTCAGACCCACTTGCAGTGACCTCTCATCCAGTATTTTCATTTTGTCTTGCATATGATTACGGTTATAGAACATAAGAGCCTAATAATCAGGAAAATCTAGATCCTCACGCTGTTAAGTCAGATTCCACTGAATTCTATTTCTGTTTTGTACTGTGAATGTTTTCATAACCCAATCTATTGTTAGTAAGAAAAGAAATGAAGACAAGAGGTATCCTGTTGAAGGTTTTGTGGTTTAACGCTTTTTACATGATGGAGTAACTGGTCCCATACCCAACGCTCCTTAGTCGCCTTCTTCGACATGCATGGCAGGGAACTTCTTCTTTCCTCTTTGATCATTGCCCGCTGACCGAAAAAGTAATCAGTGACCGTCACGCCTGGTGGCGTCTTGTAGGGCACCAAAAACTATCAACCACTTGTTCGATCTACAAACATCCTTCTTGTGGTGCCCCAGTTCTGGTTCATGCTTAGCATCTCTGCCATCTCAGTTCTCCACCAGGTGCCTTTTGGCCGTCCTTGCATTCGCTTTCCTTCTGGAGTTCATAGCATGGCAGAACTTGGATGGTGCCAAGGTCTCTTTTGAGAATGTGGTCAACCCGCGTCTACCCGCTATGATGGTGTGCATGTCTTCTTTGTGGTTCCGAGTTAGCAGTTCTTGGTTGGTGATTGTGTTCAGCCAGAAGACTTTTCCTTAGGAAGGTTGTGTGGAAAGAGGACAATTTGGACAACTCATTTTTTTTTTTTTTACTCTATAGCATTCAGTACGTACAGAAGTACAGAAATTACTCAGCTCTCATATATTTTAAATTTCGTTTTTCTACTGTATTCGGAAGATTTTCAGATGTTGTTTAGTTAGCAAATGTTATTCTGATTTTATTCATTCGGTTACTGATGTCTTTGCTTGTTCCACCATCTGGTGCTACTATGCTTCTTAAGTATGTAAATGTCTTTGTATTTTCTAGCTCTTGGTCCCTTATTTTTATTTGTGCAGGATTTCTTACATTTAGTGTCATGACTTCAGTCTTCTTGAGGTTAAGGTTTAGTCCCACCCCGCTGTTTATTCAGTCTGTCTCTTTTTTCTTGGATGTGTTGATGTGAATGCGCAAACAGTGCAATGACATCTGCGTAATCTAGATCCGTCAGCGCAGAGATTGTTTTCCATCTTATACCTCTACGAGCATCCCCCTGTTGTATGCCGCACCACGCAGTCTATGACAGTTAGAAACAGAGTGGCTGATAAAAGGCAAGTCTGCCGCACTTCTGTTTTCACCTCAAAAGTTATCCTGCTCTGCCCAACGCTGCATGTGTAATTAGCATACAGGCTTTTAATGATGGATACGTGCACTTCGGGATTCCATACGCCTCAGTATTTTCCATAGGCTGCCCCTGTGTATGCTGTCAAATGCCTTTTCAAAGTCAACACAATTTATGTACAGCTGCCCCTGCCATTCTGAACACTGGTTTATTATGTTCCTGAGGGTGAATATATGATCTACACATTGTCTGTTTCTTCTGATTCCTGCTTGTTCCTTCCTCAGTTTATTGCTCTTGAAATTCTTTGAATACTTATTCTGACCAATACTGTTTCTTCTGATTCCTGCTTGTTCCTTCCTCAGTTTATTGCTCTTGAAATTCTTTGAATACTTATTCTGACCAATATTTTGCTGGAAACTGAAAGGAGAGTAATTCTTCTCCAGTAGTTCCAGTCAGTATGATCACTTTTCTTTGGCATTTTAACAATTATTCTTTTATTCCACTCCACTGGTGTTGTCTCTGCCAGATGTGTGCAAATAGTCGTTCTAATAGCTTTGCCACTAATACAGGATCTGTTTTAATTAGCTCATTTAGGTTGTTATGGACTGGAGCTTTTCCGCTCTTCAACCCTTCGGTAACTGTATGATTTCTTCCCTACATGGAATTTTGAGCCTCTGGAGTGTTCATTTGTGACTCTGGAGGTGCTTTATTTAGTGTTTCTCTGAAGTGTTCTGTCCATCTTGCTTCTTGCCCCTGTTCTGTGGTGATGAGATTTCCGTTCTTGTCTAGAACCAGTGTAATGTTGCTTGCAACCGCTTTCCACTGATCACTTTTGTTACTTTGTTCATCTCTTAATGCTTCCTCTTCTACCTGACTTGCATGGTTATCTATTAAATACCTTTTGTCAGCTCGGGTTTGACGTTTTATCTCCTTGCTCAGATGACTGTACTTTTCACTATATATTTCCTTCGGCCTAAGAACTTCGCCTCTATTATCTTTCTTTTGATTTCTTTCCTCATCCCAATGGTTTTCAACGTTTCTGGTATTATCCAATCTTTTATCTTCATTTCATGTAATCCAAGCACGTTTTGCTGCGTTCTCTATGTACTGTTATAATTGTACTGACTATCTGGTCATCATCTTGAACTGCTGTCTCTTCCTGGCTCTTGGGGGTTTGATAACGTTTCTTTATATCATACACATGCTTTTCTCGTGAGGGTGTCAATTTACTGATGTCAAATCTTTTCTGTTTTGTTATTTTTAGCCCAGTAGTCCTGATGTTCATCTTTATTCTTGCTAGTACTAGGTAGTGATCACTTCTCATATCTGCGCCTATTGTTACTTTCACATCGTGCAGCGAATACCTCCGTCTGCCGTTGGTCACTATGTGGTCTATCTAGTTTCTACCTCGGTCATTTGGAGACGTTAATTTGTGGATTTCCTTGTACCGGCAAAGTGTTAATGCCACAAAAGGCTATTAATGTATCACCATTTTCGTATGCTATTCCGCTGATGTATCTTCCCATTACATTTTCGTTGTATGTATTATGTGTTCCAACCTTTGCATTGAGATCTCTAATTACTGTGATAAGATCATACCATGGTGTACATTCCATTTCTTTTTATAATGGTTGGTAAAATGAATCCTTGTCGTCTTTGGCGCTGTCATTTGTTGGTGCATAGCATTGTTATATCTTGATGTTAGTGAATCTCCTTTTCAGTCCCGCTTTTATCAATCTATTGTTAATTGGCTTCCATTCCATTAATGATCGTTCAATGCTCTTCTTTCAGGCTAATAGCTACGTCTTGCCGAGTAAAGTACTGCTTCCCCTTTAGTTGTTTTTACTAATCCAGTCCCAGCCCATATACTCTCACTTATTCCTACTATGTGAAGTCTGTAGTATTTTATTTCCATTATATCTACTTCAGTTTCGCTGTCTCGTTCCATGTTTTAACATTCCAAAATCCAATTTTGGTTTCTTGTTAACGGTCAGTATGTCCATTTTCATGTCAGTAGCTTCCTTCCAGCTTGCACCACTGGCAGTAATGCGAGCTCCAGACTCTGGATGTCCATCTTGCAGCAAAGCTTGTTCCTATTTTGCTGTTTCCGTAATTATTTTGGTTTTTTACATATAAAAGATCTGTGCTAAAACCTCCAAACTGGAAGACCAGGATACCAGCCTTTGCCTGATCCCTACCCGCGCAGACTAATCCAGCTTGGCAGAACCTGCCAAGAAGGGCAGCAAACTGTGTTACTATTCTTTGCTCCCTGTTGGGCCCCGGTAACAACAGTACATAGCTATAGACATCAGTTTAATTGGAGATATCTAAGAAATCAAGAAATAAAAGTAAAATTTGAAATCACTGTACCCAAGAAATACTAAGTACTCCAAAATCTAAGTGATGTAGCAGACACGAACACCACTGGCAACAAAAGGAAAAGTGAACATTAGCACAAACACATGGATTACAACATAATAAAGAAGATAAAAAAATAATAAGAAAAACAAGAACAAGTTTAACAGGAGCAAAACCGGAAGATACAAAGCCAAGGCTCATGAAGTTTACACAGAAAAAAGAATGAAATAAGAAGAAACATGAAAAAAAAGACAAAAGGAAATATACTTAGGAGTTGGCAAAGGAGGTAGAGAAAGCTGGAGCCAAAGACAAAAATGAGGGACTTTTACTACAACACCTCTCTATTCTCCACCCTCTGTATTTGTGCATCGCATCTCTTTATTCCCTATTCTTCTGAACCTCCTAACCACTTGCCCTTTACGTAAAGCTTCTACCTTCTATATCGTACATCCAGAACTAACTTTCGCCTCTTGTCGTCTCACTTATAATTCTCCGTTATATATGTTCGTTTCCTTCTAGAACCTTTTTTTCGATATCTGTATTGCCTTTTACACATGGCTTCTCACCAACATACTTATGTGTACCCTCCATGTATCTCTCTGTTAGTTCTCTATGGTTTCACAAACTTTATTATCTCTGCCATCTCCTCCTCCCTTTTCCACTGTATTCGTTCCATCTGGAACAATCTCCCTAAATACTCTAGTCTGTCATCGCCTTGTGACTTCTCTAATCCCCAAACTTTACCACCTTCACCCTGGCTTCTTAATTACTCTTATTCTCCAATCTTCTCAATTCTCCTTTACTCGCCATTTTCCTCATGGCTTATCTTCACCATTTTTCTTCTCCTCATCTCTTCTGACATTACCCATGTCTTCTCTTTCTCTACTATTATCGCCAATCTCCCATGACCTCTATTCTTACCTTCTCGACACCCGAGTCCGAATTATCCTCCATGTTTTAACTCCTCCTTCATGTCCTCTCTGCGACACTTCTGTCGTTCAGAAAAAAAATGTCCAGACTTCTTTATTTCTTGTTCGGTAAAAAAAACGACTTTAGTCAGCCTCCTCTAGGCTTCGCCACTGCCACCATACTCTACTGTATACTCTGTGCTGTGTCTCTTCTCTTCTAGCCTCTTCTATCTGCTACTCCCTTTCACCCCTCTTCTCTAACAACGCCATGACTTCATCAAGAGTCATATTTTGAAATACCTCTTCCTCTTCGCCTGACGGCACACTGTCTGAATAACTTGACATCGAGTCTGAAAACACGTCTCTATCTACTATATTGATGTCTCGGTAATCAAGTTCCTCTATCGCTTTCAACACTACCTTGTGAATTTCTTCTTTTCTTTCTGATAAGTCTGTACCAAACTTCCTCTCCAAATGTTTCTGCGCGTATTTTACTACCGCGGTATCGGGTTTAGCTTTTTATTTCTTCATCTCTTTGTTACGCACAGAATTTTTCTAAGACTGTGTGTAATTAATCTGTCTGAATTGTACATTTTAAATTTTTTGGTCGAAGGTGTATAAACCTTGTTGGACTGTAGTTACATTTTTACAATAGGGGTTACCTTCTCTTATGTCTTGACTCGCCGGTCCATTTTTTCTATCGATGTCAGGTCATTCTCCTTATATGGTAGTATCGGTCAACTGTTCTTGGAATGATTGAAACCAGAGTTGATGTTTATTCCCTGTCCATATAAGGCGTGATTTTGGTCATATTTTTTTGCCTGGAATGTCTCCTACATCGTCCCGTTTTGAGTCTTACTCAGGTGTATGCGTTCTGCGCATGTCTGAACTTTAGGGGAGTTTGGAAAAGTCTTCCGGTCAGGGAGTCTACAAGATGTGTTGAGCAGAGTGGACGCATTCCTGCGTCTGTGATTTTTGATTGGGAATTTGTAGTCCTCTAGTGAGTTAGTTTAGCTAACGAGGTCTTTCCCTAGATGATTCGAAACGCCTGGAGGCGTATGTTTTGTGGTGTTTATTCCGAAGCAAGGTAATACCCTCCTTATATTGAACTCTGTAATCTATTTAGATGTTTGACATTGGTCGTTCTCTGCTCGCTTGCTTGTTACAGAAAGGAGAGGTTCTTCTACTAGGAATTACACCCCAGGTATCTTCATACCTGAGATTGATATGTACACGGGTCACTCTAGGCCCAGAGAACAGTTTCTATGCTCTATGAACTTCGCAATGCCAGCGATTGCACCTACGTCGAGGTTAGACTTAGGAATGCCTGTAAAGGTCAATTTGACCTGTACTCCTGAAACGTCATTCTCGTGCGGCCAGTGATAGACTTATTTTGCACATCTGATCTGCCAGCATCAGAGAGGAGTATTGTTATACTTATGTACATTGATGATATGAAGCTGAGGCTGTAGTAAGCTGGGATTATCTATATCAGCTCATATAATATAGGCAAGATCCATTGAAGAACTTTATTTATGCTGAACACCATGAACTGTCGTGTCTATGACCTATGTAAAATGGATGTAACGTATCTGTCATTGTGGCGTCAAAATAAATGATGGAAACGTCAACAGCAGTTTCACACTTTTATGACTTTCCATGTCATATCTCACGTTTGTAGATCTGTGAAACTACATCACATCTACACTCACAGCAAGCAACAACAAACCAGACAAGACACCTTACACTTCAGCCTATAATATCTCTGGTGTCTATAGGGGTGGGACTTTACTTGGCTACATTTCAGCAACGACTTTGGACTTATAGCTGCAACGTCCATAGTGGCAAGATTTGTGGCTTATCATCGTAAATCCACCCTTATCACTCCTCTGTGCTCTGTGTTCAATCACTTTTCTGCCCGAGCGTCTCACTTCAAAAAGGTCTGGTGTTATCCCACGTGCAGTCTGTCTGATATCCGATGATTGACAGATCAGCTCGAGTGAGAAACTTAGGTAAACAAACCAGATTCTCCCCCTGTTATGACTGGCATGTCGCGAAACATGGTAAACAACTTCGTTTGTAAACTTTGCGTTAGCCCTTGTTAACAGAAAAAGAGGCGTGGATTAAAAGGTGAGTCATACAGGCAGAAAATAGCATGCTTTTGTTGGCAAATCATCAAAAAAACGCTAACGATGTCCGATAGACTATCAGATACTGTAGGCTATATTTCCATTATACGTCACATTACATCCGGGCTTGAAGATGTGAAACTCTTTCATATCTCATTTATGGAAATAGAACTACTGTCATCCGTAGCTACCAACTGATTGCCATCCTCAATTGCATCATTCTCCTCAATGCTCCAATTTCGACTCATAAAATCTGCTCCTACGTTCTCTTTCCCCGGGATGTATTGTACTTTGAACGAGTACACGCTTAACAATAGAGCCCGACGCATAATCTTTGCGTTACAATCCTTATTGGCTCCTAGGAATGCCAATGGAGCATGGTCAGTTTGTGCTGTGAATGAAACTCCATATAGATATTCATGGTGTCTCCTGATTCCGTTCACGAGTGCCAAATATTCTCTCTCCACGGTCGAATAATTCCTTTCTGCTGTATTCAGTTTGCAGCTGCCGTAGGCAACTGGAAACAACGTGTTAGGATTTTGGTCATCTACATGAAACATCTACAGTCGGCGACTGTGGCCTAATGGATATGAATGTGATGGAATACATTGATACAGCGATAAAATCCTCCATTTATAAAGATAAAAGTTAAAATAAAATGTAGGGATAAAATATAGTTAAGATACACTGCTACTTCTTCGCCCACGCCACAGGCCCGTTGATGTTGGTAGACCGTACCATCGTTTTCTAGTGTCATTGAAAAAAACTAGTTATAACATGGAGACACGAAAGGCCTATTCGGTCAGACGGGGTAAGAAAACGGAGTAAGAAACGGAGGGAAGAAAAAAATGATGCCGTCTGCACGCGTTAGAACCTAAACTAGCATACGCGCGAACTTGTAGCTAGTGGTTTGAAATACGATGTAAAAAGTAAGAACATGTAGTTAATTGGTCTCGAAAACAGGTTTAGCTCTTGTCTAGAATGACGTAATTCCCCACGTACTACGGGAGAACTACGTATTTAGCTCGAAAGTACTGCAAAAAGACATGAATAGGTGAATATTATATAAAAAATATGGAATTCCTTAATAATAGGTTTAGAATAATAAAAGTTAGCTAGTTTGATAGCCTATCTTTTCCTGACAAATAATATGCTTTCAGATAAAAGGACGAACAGATGAATCAGAAGTTATTGACAAAAGACTGATTTGTTCGATGCAGACTCGCAAACACATGTTCATTTTGCATTCACTAAAGTTACATTTGACGCGTCCTTGAGACGAAGGCAGGAAAAAATTACATGTTGACAAGGGGGAGACACGGCGGATAGAATCTAAAAATATCTTCGCAGTAGAAATCTAAGCAGTGGGTAAGGAAAAATTTGAATAGTTTTTTGTAGTTGGGCCCAAAACCAAGTCCAAAGTTGGGAAATGACAAGTTCGGACAGACCGACCGACAGAAATACACTACACACTAGACCGAAACTGGACCCAAGATGGACATTTATGTTTGAAATTTTAAACTGTAGAGGGGAAGTACTCTCATTGGACGAAATAGTTAATGTTATTGAAAAAATTTGCCGGCAAGTTGCCATTTTGTAAAAGACTGTCCACATAAGCAGATCGTTGATGCTAAGAAGTTTGTCGTCCATTAACTATATGTGATAATAGTAGTGGGACGCCCTAATCTAGCCAGCAGCTCAGCTGAGTTTGTGCTAATTCAACGTTTCTGTGTATTTCATTGAATTTTGTGGTAAGATTGAACTTATTAACCTTTTATTTAACATTTTAAGGGAGAGATACTGCCATATAATGAAAAAATGATTACGACAAGTAAGTACCTATTCTAGGTCCCCAGCCAAGTCTACAGAGTCTAGAGGCGGATGAAATATATGAAAAAAAATATCCAAAAAAATGTAGAATGCAGATCTTTATTTCAGGAGATCAGTAGGAACATATCACCCACCTTATTGTATAGAAGAAAGAGATTAATGATAATATTTCAGATGCAGTGCAGCCCTTGGAGGAGAGGAATGGGAACTAGTGTTACCTGTTACATCATTGATGTAGATGTTCTGGATTGGTCAGAGAGATCTGACTCATGTCTTTATTTTATGCCATTGTTGTTTATAATTACGGTGGAATAGGTATTATGCTGAGACTAGCTTAATTATGTGGTTGCAGGGGTTCGTGTCTGGTGCTGAGCTGGTGCCAGGTCTCCCAAGTGGTCAACACTGTTTGTAGAACTGCCTGCCTTTTGTAACTCTGAGCCAAGGTGGAGAGAGCTGGAGTTTCATCTATCGTCCCCAGGCTAGATAAGTGATTTTGGCCTGGCTTGCGTGGATTCATTAATCTAGTGTATAATTAAATAACCACATTGTGAACAAGCAAACTATTCCACCTATAAACTGTACAACAACACCAATAACTTGATAGGTGGGGACATGAGGATGATGTAAATACCCGACCAGACATCGAGAACTATAGAAGAAAGACTCTAGATTTAAAATCAGTATTAGTGAATTTTAAAGTATATGTATAACCATTGCTTCTGTTGTTAATTGATTACTTGTAAATATAATATCATTGATTGTTTTGAGTTGAAAGTCCTGGCTAGAAAATTCTAGGTCAGGACGAAATAAATTTTGGAAAAAATTGTATAATACTACACTTTACACAGAGTGTTAGTCAATTTAATCATAGGAAGTAATATTTGTATTTGTGGTTGTGTTAGTGTAATAAATTGCCTACACACCATACTTTCATTACCCTAGACATTAGACGTAGCTATCAGAAATACTAGTCAAGAATAAGCCTGATTGAGGTCGTAGGTGGTAGTAGCAAGGTACTCTGTAAACTCACCAAAACTGTTATCCTCAGGGACCTTCACAACTGACCTCATTCAGTACACTAAGTCCCCATATAACATCAAAACCCACCACAATGAACGCAGTTTTATAATCCAGATATACCAGGTTCGAAACTTGCTGCAGGCGGTTTGGTAGCAGATTGCTTTGTGTGGATTTTTTAACAATGGTATAAGAGCCGTACCGTTCAGAAAGCAATGGCAAACTACTGAATGAAAAAATTGCCTAGAAAAATAAAAAACAGCCAATAAAAGCTGGGGTTGATTGCCACGTCCTGTAAAGGATAAGCAACTAACTTTATCATGAAGCAGTGTTGATCCGATTCCCTTTCCGCTGGCGTCTACGCGCAAGAAGAAGGGTTTCTTAAGGTCGGGTAACCTTAGAATGGGGTATTGGGATAGCTGTTACTTCAGAGTGACGTAAGCGCTTTCACACTCTGCCGTCCAAACAACCTTATCGGGTTTTCCCTTCCTTGTGAGGTCAGTGAGTGGTGCTGTAAGACCATTGAAGTTTCTGATAAACGTTTGGTAATATGCGCACAGTGAAAGGAAAGAACGTATTTTCTCGATGTTTTTGGCCACGGGCCACATACAACCTTGAGAAATGGTATGCCCTAGGAAGTCAAGCTATTCAAAGCCGATTAAACATTTGCTCGGTCGGGCGGTCAAGCCAGCTTCCTTTAGTCTCCTGAGGAGCATAGCGATCGTAGCAATATGTTCTTCGTAGTTATCCGTTGCAATAAATATGTCGTCCATGAAATTGTGCATGTTTGGACTTTGCAAGGGTTCCAATAGCTTTCTCATCATTCTGGTGAAGACTCCTGGTGCGTTGTGCAAACCGAAAGGCATAACATTGAAAGTATAATGTCCTTCACTGGTGCTAAAGGCTAGCAGAGGTTTAATCTCCTCCTGGACTGGTATTTGGTAATAACCTTTACTCAGGTCAATCTTGGAGAAAATGTGTGCCTTGCTTAGCTTGGTAAACAGTTCAGAGGCGTTTGGGTGTGGTTCGGGCTGAAATTCCGTTACTGTGTTAAGTAATCGGTAGTCGATACACAGCCGAACTTCCTTATTACGTTTCTGTAACAGTACGACGCTTGAGCTATAGGGGGATGTTGATCGCTAATAATCCCAGCTTGAAGCAATTTGTCTATTTCTCCACGTAGCGTGTCTGCTTTCGCATACGGGATCGGGCAAACTCTGGTTCGCAAAGGTGTCACGTTTGTCAGCTTCATATCAAACTCTACGAAATGTGTTCGACCAGGTATGTCCGTTAAGACTGCTGAATACTGTTTTAGTAACGCCTTAGTTTCTGTCTGTTGTGCTTCTGAGAGAGTGTCTCCGAATTTAACATCTTTAAATGATTCCGTTTGTTGCAGTGAGTATTCCATGCAACTATTGTCATCTTCCTCATCTTCGGTTGCAATAGCGACCGCCAGGAGATGTTCGGGAGAGGCACCGGTCTTTCCAAATATTTCTTTAACAGATTTATATGGTAGACATTTTCCTTTCCTTTTATAAAGATCTTGTAGGTCGTTCTCGAGATCTTTTTAAGGACGGTAAACGGCCCTTGCCATCCGAGACGTAGTTTGTTGTTTCCGGTAGGAAGTAGCAACAAAACTTTCTCTCCTGGTTGCAATTCTCTCTCTGTCGCTGCTCTGTTGTATCGTTTAGCGTGCTTCATGCGTGCTCGCTTAAGGTTGGTTGTTGCTAGGTCCCATCATAGTTGTAACCGTTCCTTTAACTCTGATACATACTTAAATGCTGAGACGACTGTCTCATCAGCCTTCTGGTCTGTCAGTGACCGTAGTAAGGCTTCTAGCGGGCCCTTAATAGGTCTGCCAAATAAAAGTGTAGCTGGTGGTAATCCTATAGAGGCCTGGGGGACTTCTCTGTATGTGAATAAGGCTGCAGGAATGAAAAGGTCCCAATCTTCAGGTTTCTCTTGTCCCAGTTTACGTAACATCATGGTGAGGCTTTCGTTGACACGATCTACTAACCCACTTCCAGCCGGATTGTAGGGTCTAATATAGATGTGCTGGTCCCTCAAGATCTTTAAGATCACCTCCATTAACAGGCTACGGGATTGGGATCCGTTATCCGTCAAAACTTGTTGAGGGAATCCCAACCGAATAAAAATCTGCACTAGGGCTTCTGCGACATGCTTGGAATCGGTGCATGTTAGCGCTATAACTTCGGCCCACATAGTGCATGTGTCGACTAAGGTCAGGATAAATCTGTTCCTTCTTTTAGTCCTTTCTATGGGTCATATAAAGTCGACTGCAACCCATTCAAATGGGGTCCCCACTATTGGCATCTCTCCCATAGGAACTGGGGGTGTCCAATGCTTTGGTGCCACACGTTGGCACTTGGCGCAGGATTTAACATATCTGATGATATCAGTGTTCATTCCTGGCCACCAATAGTGAGTAGATATTCGCTGTATAGTGGCGTTTTGTCCCATATGTCCGCTAAAGGGAAGAGAGTGCCCCATTTCTAAGATTTGTTCTCTGTACTGCGTCGGTACTAGGAGCTGGTTATTTCCCTGTTCAGGGTTGCCCGTTCTCCGATACAGCACTCCATCCTTAGAAAATATGTCTCTGTTGTGTATGGGGTCCTTGGCCACGAGCAGTCTCTTAAAGCAGGGCTCCACGGTAAGGTCCTTTATTTGCGCCTCTTTCAGTTCCATAGGTAACATATTAGGTGCAGGCTCCCGTTCCTTTTTGGTTTGCCCTCGTGTAGTTACTGCTGCCACAATCGGCTCTTTCGGTCACCCTATAAACACATATCTAAAACCAAGTATGACTGGGTAGATCGGATCATCCATTATAGCCGCTTTAATAACCCTTCGGACGAAATCCGAGTGTATCTCCACAAGTGCGACTGGAAGCGACTTTAAAAACTCCACATAATTTGACGGTTTCTTCTGTTTCTTGACCTGGTTTGACCAAATGCTTCGCGACAATACAATCAAAGCTCAAACCTGTATCAAACAAACAATAAGTTGAAGTCCCGTTCAATATCATAGTTCCTCGCGTAGAAGGCCTCTCACCCTCAGGTTGAGAATCACTGACATTACTACTCTGTTGCGAGGCTGTTTGAACAACCGATGCGATTAGGCCCGGTGTGTTTTCCCTGATTAGATATCCCTTGCGCAGGGGTTTTCCCTTTGTCGTATCCCTTTTAGTCTGGTTGCCATGGCCGACGCTGTGGCAGATCACGGGTGTCAGTGGGGTTTCAGGTTTTGTAGAATTTCGAATTTCCTTGAGGAGGGTCTCTTTAGTTTTGGTGGGAAAATGAGTGGGAAGACTGTTCTAGATTATTTTTGCGAGAAGGCTCATCTGTAGGTTTGCGTTTTGGGCCTGGAAGCTCGGCTAGTGCATTTGTATAACGCTTAGACTTACTCAAGATGTCTTCCAGCTTTACAGCTTCCTGTTCAGCAAGAAATCTACGGGTTTCGTTTAACAAAGTGCTTTTGATCTGTTCCGTTAGAATAAGCTCTTCTAACCCTTCAAAAGTGCAAGGAAGCTCCGAAAGCTCCAAACACTTAGTCAAATATCCCTTCAGACGGGAAGAGAACTGGGCATACGTCTCTGTTCCCTCTTTCATGCTGTTTCAGAAAAGTTGCAAAAATTTGCGAGCGTTCATTTCGAAGCGCTCAAGTAAAGCTTTCTTCAACATGTCGTTTTTACTTGTCTTGATTGCTGCTTCCCAGTTTCACATACGCATCATACGCACTGCTTTTTAAGGCATCGGAAAGCTTCAAACACCATCGCGAACTTTCCAAACCATACAGTGTTGCCATTCTCTCAAATTTGTCTAGATAAGAAGCAATTTTCTCATTAGGGCTTGGGAAGGATTCTAGGGCAAAAGACATAGCAGCTAATTGGGGAGACTGGCTACTGGTATGATCAGTTAAGAGTGACTGAGGTGACGAAGGCTCGCAGTTGCTGGAGCTAGACGCTGCACCACGACTTTGGACCTCTAAAGTCCTTAAGCGCCAATTCGTGCTGACGTCGTTGGTCATTCTTTCTTTCCTCATGTTGTCTATCTCTCTCTCTTTCCTCATGTTGTCTCTGTCTCTCCCGTTTTTCATGTCTCTGCGAGTTTCCATTTCCGCCTCAATTTTCTTACTTTCTAATTGCCGCTTTTCTCTCGCTTTCTCTATCTCCCTAGCTTCTTTTCCCCTCTCTCTAGCTTTTTTTCCTCTATCTAGCTTCTGGTTCATTTTCTTTCTTCTCCGCCTCATATCTGTCGAGTTCTTCGTTCACAAAAGCTAGCAACTCTTTACCTTGTAGTCCTATTTCCCTTGCTTCCTCTGTTAGCATTGCTCTAAGTTTTGCACGCTCAGCCATGGCAAATAACTGACTGCGACTTACCCGAGAAAGAAAGAAGAAAAGGATACACTGCTCCCTAACCAATTAAGACAATACAAAAAAACTTTCCTGTTTTTACTGTGTTTCCTCCTCCCTGTTACTCAGTTGTCTAAGCTGTTAACTGCAAACAGGCTCCTAACGCAGACGACTTAAACCACAAAAATGGTAGATCAGGCTGAAAACTGAAAATCCACTATTACTAGTGTGGAAATTTTTTTTTTTAAATTAAGGGAAAAAAAATTCCTTCTTTAATCCACCACACTCGCCCACACCTGAAGTCAGTTTGGAGTTAGGGAAGGCGATTAACTTGACGACTGCCCAATGCACTTCCTTTGCAATGCTCACACTCCACTGCTAAAAAAATGTGTGATTGTTAAACAATCACGCGTACCAACGGTCTTTTTGTATAAAACAATTATATATCAAATCTCCAACAAAGATCACCATCAAAATCAAACTGTATATAAACTCTAAGATGCTGTGGAAAGAAAAATATTTCTAATTTGTGTGGTCAGAACCCAGTAAATAAGAACGTTGTCTTGGGGATACTTATTATTAATATTCCTTAACTCACAACACAAGACGCACAACACACTCTATCTAAAATCTTTACGACAATAATTAGTACAAGGGGGACCATCTTTGTCCTCCTTACATAGAAATATAAGTGTCTACTACACACACAACCAGCTATAGTGACAAACACAAGACACACAAACGTAAAAAAATAACTACTGTTAAAATTGGGTATGGGTCTGACAAAAAACACACAAAAGTAAGTTTTCTTTGTTGTTTTATTGTCATTTAACGTGACATCAAAAATATCTAAAGAAAGATCAAAATAAAATCAGATTTACAGACATATGAAAATAAGAGAATAAAATGTGCCCCTCCCCATCTGGAGAGAAAAGAACCCAAAAAAAGTAAATAACACCAAAGGTCCAATAAAAGGTTTAGCCACTATGTTACAGAATAGACAGTAAGGTAAAACAAAAGTCCCTCCTAAGTGCTACTCAGTAAAGTAAAACCGATTTAGGCAAATTGCAACCAGGAATCTATGCTTGTGAAGTTGTTCCATTATGTCCTGGACCTGTTGTGCGCCTGTTCTTAATTAAACGATGATGATAGTGACCTGTCTTTGTTCTTGTGTTACGCTTGTCTGTTACGTTAACTATTGCGCTTGCCTTGCTAATGTGACTGCTGAGTGTTACTCAATAGACCAGACAACTATGATGACTGCAATGAGCTGATCGACTCGTGGCTGAGAACAAAAAATTACTTTATTTGTTGACAATAACATATTTACAGTTGGCCATCTCCGTGGCTGATTATAAAGGTAATAAGTAACACATATGATTGCTACGTTGACACTTCATATAGCATGTAATTCGCTGGTCAGGAACTAGTTCATTAACGTTCGACCTCTGCTGACTACTGCAATACTGTCTACTATTCTATACTTGTTAATGTGCTGATCTCAATATATTCAATTTGGCTTCGAAATAATAGCTGGGTTATCACCAGTGCTGAAAACTTATTCTTAGCCACTAGAACTGATCTTTATAAAGTCTGCCCTATGCGTCTGACACTGGACCACTGCTTCTAAACACTTGTTCTTGACTATCTGCTTTGTCGTGAAAACATCTTTTGTCTGTCTTCCTTTCTGCAAACTGTAGCGGCACCGTAAATACAATGGTACCTGAGCTGGCCATTACTTTATAGATGGTCGCTACGGTTAGTCTATGCTAACCTGCTCTCAGCTGACTGCCTGAGCCAAATGACGAGTGAAGAGTGAAGTAAACTCTTCTTCTGTCAGCGCACGGACTACTCGTGTCGCTGATGACGTATCAACTAAGTCCCGCTACTCAATAATTATCCCTTGTTATTCTAATCCCAGTTATCTCCCTTTCCTATCACAATACGTCCCCTATCCTAAAAAAAAGATTTGTCCCCCAGGACACATTTTTCTCTCCCCTTGATTACGACACCTATCTCTACCCCAAAACTTAATATGTACTTCCTTGAAAAGCAATACCATACATAAACACATAAATAAAATATACATCATCATTCAACCCACATGGAATAATCCCTTATGTATTCATCATCATCTTCCCACTACCTCATCATATTGTAATTATATTATACTAACTACAAAACATACTCTGTAATCACTACTATCTTATTTTCGTATACATTGTACGCTTCTTTCATCCACAATTTATTATACCTTTCACACACCATTTTCACTGTCAACCTCTCCATTTCCTACTTTGTTTCCGAGCTCAACCTTTTATGTATTCTCTTATATCAAGCTTTATTTGTTTACCATCGTAAGTCATTCCATCATGACCTACTGAGCATCATCATATTCGTACTCACTTTCTTATTTACTTCTTCTGTAGCTAACACTTTTTCCGTAATGTACTGTAACTGCCTGTTACACTTAATTTACAATATATACAGCCGTTTGTGACCATTTAAAACATCATGGTGTCACTGATTCTTTATTACTGCTATCCCCCTGGCTCAACCCTTCACTTATCTTTGAACCTAAAAAAAATCTGTGGTCCCCTAATTCGAACTACTCCCATTTCCGTATCAGCTATCTATTCCTAACATCATTAATCTTCTTTCTATTTCTCTTATTTCACGTGTCTCCGCACCCATTTATCCTGCTATCATTTTATCCCTATTTTCCATTGTCCCTGTTCTGACTCTCTTCCGTCTATTTCTTCCTTATCAGTTATATATGTTTCTCTTTTCTTTGCCTCTTTTATTTCAATCTCTCTATTCTCCACCCTCTGTATTTGTGCATCTCAATCTCTTTCTTCCCTATTCTTCTGAACCTCATAACACTCTGCCCTTTTCGTAAAGCTTCTCTTACTATATCTGTTCACTCCAGAACTAACTTTCGCCTCTTGTCGTCTCACTTATAATTCCTCCGTTATATGTTCGTTCCTTCTAGAACCTTTTTCGATATCTCTGCCATTTACACATGGCTTCTCCCAACATACTTATGTGTACCCTCCATGTATCTCTCTGTTAGTTCTCTATGGTTTCACAAACTTTATTATCTCTGCCATCTCCTCCTCCCTTTTCCACTGTATTCGTTCCATCTGGAACAATCTCCCTAAATACTCTAGTCTGTCATCGCCTTATGACTTCTCTAATCCCCAAACTTTACCACCTTCACCCTGGCTTCTTAATTACTCTTATTCTCCAATCTTCTCAATTCTCCTTTACTCGCCATTTTCCTCATGGCTTATCTTCACCATTTTTCTTCTCCTCATCTCTTCTGACATTACCCATGTCTTCTCTTTCTCTACTATTATCGCCAATCTCCCATGGCCTCTATTCTTACCTTCTCGACACCCGAGTCCGAATTATCCTCCATGTTTTAACTCCTCCTTCATGTCCTCTCTGCGACACTTCTGTCGTTCAGAAAAAAAATGTCCAGACTTCTTTATTTCTTGTTCGGTAAAAAAAAACGACTTTAGTCAGCCTCCTCTAGGCTTCGCCACTGCCACCATACTCTACTGTATACTCTGTGCTGTGTCTCTTCTCTTCTAGCCTCTTCTATCTGCTACTCCCTTTCACCCCTCTTCTCTAACAACGCCATGACTTCATCAAGAGTCATATTTTGAAATACCTCTTCCTCTTCGCCTGACGGCACACTGTCTGAATAACTTGACATCGAGTCTGAAAACACGTCTCTATCTACTATATTGATGTCTCGGTAATCAAGTTCCTCTATCGCTTTCAACACTACCTTGTGAATTTCTTCTTTTCTTTCTGATAAGTCTGTACCAAACTTCCTCTCCAAATGTTTCTGCGCGTATTTTACTACCGCGGTATCGGGTTTAGCTTTTTATTTCTTCATCTCTTTGTTACGCACAGAATTTTTCTAAGACTGTGTGTAATTAATCTGTCTGAATTGTACATTTTAAATTTTTTGGTCGAAGGTGTATAAACCTTGTTGGACTGTAGTTACATTTTTACAATAGGGGTTACCTTCTCTTATGTCTTGACTCGCCGGTCCATTTTTTCTATCGATGTCAGGTCATTCTCCTTATATGGTAGTATCGGTCAACTGTTCTTGGAATGATTGAAACCAGAGTTGATGTTTATTCCCTGTCCATATAAGGCGTGATTTTGGTCATATTTTTTTGCCTGGAATGTCTCCTACATCGTCCCGTTTTGAGTCTTACTCAGGTGTATGCGTTCTGCGCATGTCTGAACTTTAGGGGAGTTTGGAAAAGTCTTCCGGTCAGGGAGTCTACAAGATGTGTTGAGCAGAGTGGACGCATTCCTGCGTCTGTGATTTTTGATTGGGAATTTGTAGTCCTCTAGTGAGTTAGTTTAGCTAACGAGGTCTTTCCCTAGATGATTCGAAACGCCTGGAGGCGTATGTTTTGTGGTGTTTATTCCGAAGCAAGGTAATACCCTCCTTATATTGAACTCTGTAATCTATTTAGATGTTTGACATTGGTCGTTCTCTGCTCGCTTGCTTGTTACAGAAAGGAGAGGTTCTTCTACTAGGAATTACACCCCAGGTATCTTCATACCTGAGATTGATATGTACACGGGTCACTCTAGGCCCAGAGAACAGTTTCTATGCTCTATGAACTTCGCAATGCCAGCGATTGCACCTACGTCGAGGTTAGACTTAGGAATGCCTGTAAAGGTCAATTTGACCTGTACTCCTGAAACGTCATTCTCGTGCGGCCAGTGATAGACTTATTTTGCACATCTGATCTGCCAGCATCAGAGAGGAGTATTGTTATACTTATGTACATTGATGATATGAAGCTGAGGCTGTAGTAAGCTGGGATTATCTATATCAGCTCATATAATATAGGCAAGATCCATTGAAGAACTTTATTTATGCTGAACACCATGAACTGTCGTGTCTATGACCTATGTAAAATGGATGTAACGTATCTGTCATTGTGGCGTCAAAATAAATGATGGAAACGTCAACAGCAGTTTCACACTTTTATGACTTTCCATGTCATATCTCACGTTTGTAGATCTGTGAAACTACATCACATCTACACTCACAGCAAGCAACAACAAACCAGACAAGACACCTTACACTTCAGCCTATAATATCTCTGGTGTCTATAGGGGTGGGACTTTACTTGGCTACATTTCAGCAACGACTTTGGACTTATAGCTGCAACGTCCATAGTGGCAAGATTTGTGGCTTATCATCGTAAATCCACCCTTATCACTCCTCTGTGCTCTGTGTTCAATCACTTTTCTGCCCGAGCGTCTCACTTCAAAAAGGTCTGGTGTTATCCCACGTGCAGTCTGTCTGATATCCGATGATTGACAGATCAGCTCGAGTGAGAAACTTAGGTAAACAAACCAGATTCTCCCCCTGTTATGACTGGCATGTCGCGAAACATGGTAAACAACTTCGTTTGTAAACTTTGCGTTAGCCCTTGTTAACAGAAAAAGAGGCGTGGATTAAAAGGTGAGTCATACAGGCAGAAAATAGCATGCTTTTGTTGGCAAATCATCAAAAAACGCTAACGATGTCCGATAGACTATCAGATACTGTAGGCTATATTTCCATTATACGTCACATTACATCCGGGCTTGAAGATGTGAAACTCTTTCATATCTCATTTATGGAAATAGAACTACTGTCATCCGTAGCTACCAACTGATTGCCATCCTCAATTGCATCATTCTCCTCAATGCTCCAATTTCGACTCATAAAATCTGCTCCTACGTTCTCTTTCCCCGGGATGTATTGTACTTTGAACGAGTACACGCTTAACAATAGAGCCCGACGCATAATCTTTGCGTTACAATCCTTATTGGCTCCTAGGAATGCCAATGGAGCATGGTCAGTTTGTGCTGTGAATGAAACTCCATATAGATATTCATGGTGTCTCCTGATTCCGTTCACGAGTGCCAAATATTCTCTCTCCACGGTCGAATAATTCCTTTCTGCTGTATTCAGTTTGCAGCTGCCGTAGGCAACTGGAAACAACGTGTTAGGATTTTGGTCATCTACATGAAACATCTACAGTCGGCGACTGTGGCCTAATGGATATGAATGTGATGGAATACATTGATACAGCGATAAAATCCTCCATTTATAAAGATAAAAGTTAAAATAAAATGTAGGGATAAAATATAGTTAAGATACACTGCTACTTCTTCGCCCACGCCACAGGCCCGTTGATGTTGGTAGACCGTACCATCGTTTTCTAGTGTCATTGAAAAAAACTAGTTATAACATGGAGACACGAAAGGCCTATTCGGTCAGACGGGGTAAGAAAACGGAGTAAGAAACGGAGGGAAGAAAAAAATGATGCCGTCTGCACGCGTTAGAACCTAAACTAGCATACGCGCGAACTTGTAGCTAGTGGTTTGAAATACGATGTAAAAAGTAAGAACATGTAGTTAATTGGTCTCGAAAACAGGTTTAGCTCTTGTCTAGAATGACGTAATTCCCCACGTACTACGGGAGAACTACGTATTTAGCTCGAAAGTACTGCAAAAAGACATGAATAGGTGAATATTATATAAAAAATATGGAATTCCTTAATAATAGGTTTAGAATAATAAAAGTTAGCTAGTTTGATAGCCTATCTTTTCCTGACAAATAATATGCTTTCAAATAAAAGGACGAACAGATGAATCAGAAGTTATTGACAAAAGACTGATTTGTTCGATGCAGACTCGCAAACACATGTTCATTTTGCATTCACTAAAGTTACATTTGACGCGTCCTTGAGACGAAGGCAGGAAAAAATTACATGTGGACAAGGGGGAGACACGGCGGATAGAATCTAAAAATATCTTCGCAGTAGAAATCTAAGCAGTGGGTAAGGAAAAATTTGAATAGTTTTTTTGTAGTTGGGCCCAAAACCAAGTCCAAAGTTGGGAAATGACAAGTTCGGACAGACCGACCGACAGAAATACACTACACACTAGACCGAAACTGGACCCAAGATGGACATTTATGTTTGAAATTTTAAACTGTAGAGGGGAAGTACTCTCATTGGACGAAATAGTTAATGTTATTGAAAAAATTTGCCGGCAAGTTGCCATTTTGTAAAAGACTGTCCACATAAGCAGATCGTTGATGCTAAGAAGTTTGTCGTCCATTAACTATATGTGATAATAGTAGTGGGACGCCCTAATCTAGCCAGCAGCTCAGCTGAGTTTGTGCTAATTCAACGTTTCTGTGTATTTCATTGAATTTTGTGGTAAGATTGAACTTATTAACCTTTTATTTAACATTTTAAGGGAGAGATACTGCCATATAATGAAAAAATGATTACGACAA
This sequence comes from Oreohelix idahoensis, assembly GCA_024509875.1. Lineage (NCBI taxonomy): Eukaryota > Metazoa > Mollusca > Gastropoda > Stylommatophora > Oreohelicidae > Oreohelix > Oreohelix idahoensis. Next base: position 8,806 of record JAMPIV010006919.1, on the reverse strand, counting down.
GTAAGTACCTATTCTAGGTCCCCAGCCAAGTCTATAGAGTCTAGAGGCGGATGAAATATATGAAAAAAAATATCCAAAAAAATGTAGAATACAGATCTTTATTTCAGGAGATCAGTAGGAACATATCACCCACCTTATTGTATAGAAGAAAGAGATTAATGATAATATTTCAGATGCAGTGCAGCCCTTGGAGGAGAGGAATGGGAACTAGTGTTACCTGTTACATCATTGATGTAGATGTTCTGGATTGGTCAGAGAGATCTGACTCATGTCTTTATTTTATGCCATTGTTGTTTATAATTACGGTGGAATAGATATTATGCTGAGACTAGCTTAATTATGTGGTTGCAGGGGTTCGTGTCTGGTGCTGAGCTGGTGCCAGGTCTCCCAAGTGGTCAACACTGTTTGTAGAACTGCCTGCCTTTTGTAACTCTGAGCCAAGGTGGAGAGAGCTGGAGTTTCATCTATCGTCCCCAGGCTAGATAAGTGATTTTGGCCTGGCTTGCGTGGATTCATTAATCTAGTGTATAATTAAATAACCACATTGTGAACAAGCAAACTATTCCACCTATAAACTGTACAACAACACCAATAAACTTGATAGGTGGGGACATGAGGATGATGTAAATACCCGACCAGACATCGAGAACTATAGAAGAAAGACTCTAGATTTAAAATCAGTATTAGTGAATTTTAAAGTATATGTATAACCATTGCTTCTGTTGTTAATTGATTACTTGTAAATATAATATCATTGATTGTTTTGAGTTGAAAGTCCTGGCTAGAAAATTCTAGGTCAGGACGAAATAAATTTTGGAAAAAATTGTATAATACTACACTTTACACAGAGTGTTAGTCAATTTAATCATAGGAAGTAATATTTGTATTTGTGGTTGTGTTAGTGTAATAAATTGCCTACACACCATACTTTCATTACCCTAGACATTAGACGTAGCTATCAGAAATACTAGTCAAGAATAAGCCTGATTGAGGTCGTAGGTGGTAGTAGCAAGGTACTCTGTAAACTCACCAAAACTGTTATCCTCAGGGACCTTCACAACTGACCTCATTCAGTACACTAAGTCCCCATATAACATCAAAACCCACCACAATGAACGCAGTTTTATAATCCAGATATACCAGGTTCGAAACTTGCTGCAGGCGGTTTGGTAGCAGATTGCTTTGTGTGGATTTTTAACAATGGTATAAGAGCCGTACCGTTCAGAAAGCAATGGCAAACTACTGAATGAAAAAATTGCCTAGAAAAATAAAAAACAGCCAATAAAAGCTGGGGTTGATTGCCACGTCCTGTAAAGGATAAGCAACTAACTTTATCATGAAGCAGTGTTGATCCGATTCCCTTTCCGCTGGCGTCTACGCGCAAGAAGAAGGGTTTCTTAAGGTCGGGTAACCTTAGAATGGGGTATTGGGATAGCTGTTACTTCAGAGTGACGTAAGCGCTTTCACACTCTGCCGTCCAAACAACCTTATCGGGTTTTCCCTTCCTTGTGAGGTCAGTGAGTGGTGCTGTAAGACCATTGAAGTTTCTGATAAACGTTTGGTAATATGCGCACAGTGAAAGGAAAGAACGTGTGTCTCTCTTTGTTTTTGGCCTCTTTGCTGAACGTATTTTCTCGATGTTTTTGGCCACGGGCCACATACAACCTTGAGAAATGGTATGCCCTAGGAAGTCAAGCTATTCAAAGCCGATTAAACATTTGCTCGGTCGAGCGGTCAAGCCAGCTTCCTTTAGTCTCCTGAGGAGCATAGCGATCGTAGCAATATGTTCTTCGTAGTTATCCGTTGCAATAAATATGTCGTCCATGAAATTGTGCATGTTTGGACTTTGCAAGGGTTCCAATAGCTTTCTCATCATTCTGGTGAAGACTCCTGGTGCGTTGTGCAAACCGAAAGGCATAACATTGAAAGTATAATGTCCTTCACTGGTGCTAAAGGCTAGCAGAGGTTTAATCTCCTCCTGGACTGGTATTTGGTAATAACCTTTACTCAGGTCAATCTTGGAGAAAATGTGTGCCTTGCTTAGCTTGGTAAACAGTTCAGAGGCGTTTGGGTGTGGTTCGGGCTGAAATTCCGTTACTGTGTTAAGTAATCGGTAGTCGATACACAGCCGAACTTCCTTATTACGTTTCTGTAACAGTACGACGCTTGAGCTATAGGGAGATGTTGATCGCTAATAATCCCAGCTTGAAGCAATTTGTCTATTTCTCCACGTAGCGTGTCTGCTTTCGCATACGGGATCGGGCAAACTCTGGTTCGCAAAGGTGTCACGTTTGTCAGCTTCATATCAAACTCTACGAAATGTGTTCGACCAGGTATGTCCGTTAAGACTGCTGAATACTGTTTTAGTAACGCCTTAGTTTCTGTCTGTTGTGCTTCTGAGAGAGTGTCTCCGAATTTAACATCTTTAAATGATTCCGTTTGTTGCAGTGAGTATTCCATGCAACTATTGTCATCTTCCTCATCTTCGGTTGCAATAGCGACCGCCAGGAGATGTTCGGGAGAGGCACCGGTCTTTCCAAATATTTCTTTAACAGATTTATATGGTAGACATTTTCCTTTCCTTTTATAAAGATCTTGTAGGTCGTTCTCGAGATCTTTTTAAGGACGGTAAACGGCCCTTGCCATCCGAGACGTAGTTTGTTGTTTCCGGTAGGAAGTAGCAACAAAACTTTCTCTCCTGGTTGCAATTCTCTCTCTGTCGCTGCTCTGTTGTATCGTTTAGCGTGCTTCATGCGTGCTCGCTTAAGGTTGGTTGTTGCTAGGTCCCATCATAGTTGTAACCGTTCCTTTAACTCTGATACATACTTAAATGCTGAGACGACTGTCTCATCAGCCTTCTGGTCTGTCAGTGACCGTAGTAAGGCTTCTAGCGGGCCCTTAATAGGTCTGCCAAATAAAAGTGTAGCTGGTGGTAATCCTGTAGAGGCCTGGGGGACTTCTCTGTATGTGAATAAGGCTGCAGGAATGAAAAGGTCCCAATCTTCAGGTTTCTCTTGTCCCAGTTTACGTAACATCATGGTGAGGCTTTCGTTGACACGATCTACTAACCCACTTCCAGCCGGATTGTAGGGTCTAATATAGATGTGCTGGTCCCTCAAGATCTTTAAGATCACCTCCATTAACAGGCTACGGGATTGGGATCCGTTATCCGTCAAAACTTGTTGAGGGAATCCCAACCGAATAAAAATCTGCACTAGGGCTTCTGCGACATGCTTGGAATCGGTGCATGTTAGCGCTATAACTTCGGCCCACATAGTGCATGTGTCGACTAAGGTCAGGATAATCTGTTCCTTCTTTTAGTCCTTTCTATGGGTCATATAAAGTCGACTGCAACCCATTCAAATGGGGTCCCCACTATTGGCATCTCTCCCATAGGAACTGGGGGTGTCCAATGCTTTGGTGCCACACGTTGGCACTTGGCGCAGGATTTAACATATCTGATGATATCAGTGTTCATTCCTGGCCACCAATAGTGAGTAGATATTCGCTGTATAGTGGCGTTTTGTCCCATATGTCCGCTAAAGGGAAGAGAGTGCCCCATTTCTAAGATTTGTTCTCTGTACTGCGTCGGTACTAGGAGCTGATTATTTCCCTGTTCAGGGTTGCCCGTTCTCCGATACAGCACTCCATCCTTAGAAAATATGTCTCTGTTGTGTATGGGGTCCTTGGCCACGAGCAGTCTCTTAAAGCAGGGCTCCACGGTAAGGTCCTTTATTTGCGCCTCTTTCAGTTCCATAGGTAACATATTAGGTGCAGGCTCCCGTTCCTTTTTGGTTTGCCCTCGTGTAGTTACTGCTGCCACAATCGGCTCTTTCGGTCACCCTATAAACACATATCTAAAACCAAGTATGACTGGGTAGATCGGATCATCCATTATAGCCGCTTTAATAACCCTTCGGACGAAATCCGAGTGTATCTCCACAAGTGCGACTGGAAGCGACTTTAAAAACTCCACATAATTTGACGGTTTCTTCTGTTTCTTGACCTGGTTTGACCAAATGCTTCGCGACAATACAATCAAAGCTCAAACCTGTATCAAACAAACAATAAGTTGAAGTCCCGTTCAATATCATAGTTCCTCGCGTAGAAGGCCTCTCACCCTCAGGTTGAGAATCACTGACATTACTACTCTGTTGCGAGGCTGTTTGAACAACCGATGCGATTAGGCCCGGTGTGTTTTCCCTGATTAGATATCCCTTGCGCAGGGGTTTTCCCTTTGTCGTATCCCTTTTAGTCTGGTTGCCATGGCCGACGCTGTGGCAGATCACGGGTGTCAGTGGGGGTTTCAGGTTTTGTAGAATTTCGAATTTCCTTGAGGAGGGTCTCTTTAGTTTTGGTGGGAAAATGAGTGGGAAGACTGTTCTAGATTATTTTTGCGAGAAGGCTCATCTGTAGGTTTGCGTTTTGGGCCTGGAAGCTCGGCTAGTGCATTTGTATAACGCTTAGACTTACTCAAGATGTCTTCCAGCTTTACAGCTTCCTGTTCAGCAAGAAATCTACGGGTTTCGTTTAACAAAGTGCTTTTGATCTGTTCCGTTAGAATAAGCTCTTCTAACCCTTCAAAAGTGCAAGGAAGCTCCGAAAGCTCCAAACACTTAGTCAAATATCCCTTCAGACGGGAAGAGAACTGGGCATACGTCTCTGTTCCCTCTTTCATGCTGTTTCAGAAAAGTTGCAAAAATTTGCGAGCGTTCATTTCGAAGCGCTCAAGTAAAGCTTTCTTCAACATGTCGTTTTTACTTGTCTTGATTGCTGCTTCCCAGTTTCACATACGCATCATACGCACTGCTTTTTAAGGCATGGGAAAGCTTCAAACACCATCGCGAACTTTCCAAACCATACAGTGTTGCCATTCTCTCAAATTTGTCTAGATAAGAAGCAATTTTCTCATTAGGGCTTGGGAAGGATTCTAGGGCAAAAGACATAGCAGCTAATTGGGGAGACTGGCTACTGGTATGATCAGTTAAGAGTGACTGAGGTGACGAAGGCTCGCAGTTGCTGGAGCTAGACGCTGCACCACGACTTTGGACCTCTAAAGTCCTTAAGCGCCAATTCGTGCTGACGTCGTTGGTCATTCTTTCTTTCCTCATGTTGTCTATCTCTCTCTCTTTCCTCATGTTGTCTCTGTCTCTCCCGTTTTTCATGTCTCTGCGAGTTTCCATTTCCGCCTCAATTTTCTTACTTTCTAATTGCCGCTTTTCTCTCGCTTTCTCTATCTCCCTAGCTTCTTTTCCCCTCTCTCTAGCTTTTTTTCCTCTATCTAGCTTCTGGTTCATTTTCTTTCTTCTCCGCCTCATATCTGTCGAGTTCTTCGTTCACAAAAGCTAGCAACTCTTTACCTTGTAGTCCTATTTCCCTTGCTTCCTCTGTTAGCATTGCTCTAAGTTTTGCACGCTCAGCCATGGCAAATAACTGACTGCGACTTACCCGAGAAAGAAAGAAGAAAAGGATACACTGCTCCCTAACCAATTAAGACAATACAAAAAAACTTTCCTGTTTTTACTGTGTTTCCTCCTCCCTGTTACTCAGTTGTCTAAGCTGTTAACTGCAAACAGGCTCCTAACGCAGACGACTTAAACCACAAAAATGGTAGATCAGGCTGAAAACTGAAAATCCACTATTACTAGTGTGGAAATTTTTTTTTTAAATTAAGGGAAAAAAATTCCTTCTTTAATCCACCACACTCGCCCACACCTGAAGTCAGTTTGGAGTTAGGGAAGGCGATTAACTTGACGACTGCCCAATGCACTTCCTTTGCTATGCTCACACTCCACTGCTAAAAAAAATGTGTGATTGTTAAACAATCACGCGTACCAACGGTCTTTTTGTATAAAACAATTATATATCAAATCTCCAACACAGATCACCATCAAAATCAAACTGTATATAAACTCTAAGATGCTGTGGAAAGAAAAAGATTTCTAATTTGTGTGGTCAGAACCCAGTAAATAAGAACGTTGTCTTGGGGATACTTATTATTAATATTCCTTAACTCACAACACAAGACGCACAACACACTCTATCTAGAGTTAGACTAAGATACAATATCAGACGCTAGTCATTAATCTAGACTCAGACTTAGATCAAATCCTGGAGACGAGCACTCATTCTGTCGTACGGATAGGTTTGAGAGTTATTTATGGTCCCGCCTGAGTAGATTGGATGTTGATAAGTACGTGAGAAAAAGGTGTGAGAAATAGATTTTTTTCAGGCGATAGTTTAAGGAGAAGATATGTCTATGGAATGAGTAAATTTCTCTATTCCATCCTATCAATACGACAGGAAGCCGCGCTGGTGTAATGGTTACAACGTTGTACTGGCGACCAGGTTTTCAAGGTTCAAGCCCGGGCGTCGGCGCTTGAAGGAGTGTCAACGACCGGGATTTTGACTGAATAATCTGAACGGCTCCTGAGATAAACCCTCTGTGGATGGGAAGGAGCGAAGCTCCTGACCGGGTTGGAAGGAAAGTTCTCAGGTTCCCCAGCCTCGCAACGACATTTCATTGGGCCGAAGGGCTGAAAGTTCAAGTGCCGCTGGTTAAGGAAATAAAAAAAAATCTTTACGACAATAATTTAGTACAAGACCATCTTGCTCCTCCTTACATAGAAATATAAGTGTAACTACACACACAACCAGCTATGTGACAACAAGACACACAAACGTAAAAAAACTACTGTAAATTGGGTATGGGTCTGACAAACACACAAAGTAAGTTTTCTTTGTTGTTTATTGTCATTTAACGTGACATCAAATATCTAAAGAAAGATCAAATAAAATCAGATTTACAGACATATGAAAATAAGAGAATAAATGTGCCCTCCCCATCTGGAGAAAAGAACCCAAAAAGTAAATAACACCAAAGGTCAAAGGTTAGCACTATGTTACAGAATAGACAGTAAGGTAAACAAAGTCCCTCCTAAGTGCTACTCAGTAAAGTAAACCGATTTAAGCAAAATAACCAGGTTGGTCCAAGTTACCGTAACAAGAAAAATATTCACTCTCTCTGTCATACGTGGCCACTCACTCACTCCTTACCTACTCTTGGTGATATTCCCTTGGATATACAATTATCCTGAATATATAAATATAAATATATATAAATATATATAAATATATATAAATATAAATATATATATATACACACACATACACACACACATACACACACACGCACGCACGCACGCACGCACACACACACACATACACACATACACACATACATACATATATATATATATACTGTCAGTGTTCACTGCTAAATTTGGCCCCAGTCCATCCTCTATAACAAATAAGATTTTATGAGGGGGACGCCAAATGTGGTGGTGTATTCCTGGATGAACAAATGTCACTTCGAATAGTTAGTGTAGAAACCGAGATCTTGTGTTCACAACAAACAGTGAAAAATACTTCCAGTATTTGGAAAACATCTGGTTGCTAAAAACTGTTAGTATTGATAAATGATGGTAAATCCTATCGGCTGGCTCTGTGGTGAGTGCCGATTTTGAAACAGCGTAACTTTCTGGATAAATCAGCTGATACGACTGTCAAAAGTCAGGTAGTGGTATTATGTATGCACAACCCTTGTGGGCTGATAAAATTGAAAAAAAATCTGGGTATTTGTAGGCCCAGTTAAATTTACTATTTAAAATGTTACTAGTCTCTTTGGCCAATCCTGTTCACAAATGAACTTGGGGAACGTAAGCCAAGAAGAAGACAACATTCACCAATCAGTAAATGAAGAAAAGGACCAAAATAAACCGCTGGTCGCCCTTGTGATCAGGTCTGCTTAGGAATAGAGAAACATTTATGGGAAAAATGCTACGATTATATCTCTACATATATGTACACAGACGGGGACAAGACGATGTCTTATCTACTCCGTCAGTCCTGATTAAATTTAAAAGGCACATGGTGTCTTTAGCCGATTCCTATCTGGTCAGCTTTCGCTAGCGCGGCGTCTCTAGGTCGGGTGAAGGTATACAACCCTTCCCGCCCCTTTGCGCGCGCGTTAATGATCAGCGTACAATGTCTATTATTATTTAATTATCCATACGGGCACTTAACAAATATCGCCTGTCGTTAATAGCTATTAGATTGTCGGCGTCTGTTTGTTTAGTCGTATGATATCAAATAATAGTCACTTATAATAAAATACACAAATGTAATAAACGTGAATTCTTTTCTGTCACTAATCAGTCACGCCTAGTGTATTCTCAATCAACTAAAACCATTTCTTATTATGTAAGAAAAAACGGTGATGGAAATTACATTATAACTGCACACAGATTTCCCCAGATCATAAATGGCTTTACGGTCGCTTTGTCTCAGCGTTGCTAATCGACACCAGAGACTTAAACCGTGTAACGGGTTCTCTGGAGATTTAGCCCGTTTCTGGAGATTAAAGAATTAACTTCTCCTTGAGTATACGAACATCAAAGGTACTCCGGAAAATATTTCTGCTCGATCGTCTCACTTCAAAAAGGTCCGGTGTTATCCTACGTGCAGTCTGTCTGATATCCGATGATTGACAGATCAGCTCGCGTGAGAAACTCAGGTAAACAAACTAGGTTCGCTCCCTGTTATGACTGGGAGGTCGCGAAAGTTGGAAAATAACTTCGTTTGTAAACTTTGCGTTAGCTCGTGTTAACAGAAAAAGAGGCGTGGATTAAAAGGTGAGTCAGACAGGCAGAAAATTGCATGCTTTTGTTGGCAAATCAAAGAACGCTAACGAGGTCCGATAGACTGTCAGATACTGTAGGCTATATTTCCATTATACGTCACACGC